>PVHP010007869.1:0-55244 GCA_004024765.1 Zapus hudsonius
GGGAAACTTTAGGGGTCTTCCTCAGTCATTGTCCACCTTATTCTTTAAGACAGGGTTTTTTACTAAGTCTAAAAAGGTCACCAATTTGATTAAACTAGCCAGTCAGTGAGCCCCAGAGATTCTTGGTCTTTGCCTCCCCGAGGCTGGGATAACACACATACCACCACGCCAGCATTTTATGTGGGTGCTGGAGATTTGAACTCAGGTCCTCATGCTTATGCAGAAAGCACTTGACCCACTGAGCCATCTTCCCAGCCCTGCTCTTGTGTCCAGTAATGCAGAAAAGTACATGCGACAAACATGAAACTATAGATGAACAATTATAAAGTGTGTGACAGTCTACTAGGACATGTGGCCACACACCAGCACAAAGAAGACGCTAACACAGGATGGTTCTGAAGTCTGCCCCTTCTCCCACCATGCAAAGATTAACCTAAGACTAGACCCCACTGCCCACCCCCAGAAGTACTTCAGTTCCTGAGCCATACAGCAAGTCCTGCTCCCACCATCAATTCTTTTCCTCTCCTGGTCTCGGAGAGAAAGGACCGACCCAAAGATGACAGGATTCAAGAGAGATTAATTTGTTATTTTAGACCTTTAGAAAGTGCAGTTACACAGAAACGGAGTCCCTGGGTCGTAACGAAGTTCAGATCAATTAAAACAATTTACTTTGCTGCTAATGATTTCAGACCATTGTAATTTATTGGTAAGTAAATGACTTCAAAAGCGCATTCCTTTGGCGGCTGCACAGAGGGAATTTTAACAAGTTCTTGGATAAATTAGGTCTGGAATTTGTTAACAGACCGTTATTGTAGAACATTTAAAGGAGGCCTTTTCACACTGCTCCAAGGCCTCAAAGTTTCCAGAAACAATTAAAACTTCTAATCAGTTCTTCATGGTTGGAGCAAATCAAGTGTTCATGCTAACAGGTGGGAGACTTTCATGTTCAAGGCACTGTCCACTAGGATCTACTCATAGCTTCTGCTCTTAGGGAAAAATCCAGCAATTCTTGCCAGAACACAAATACACCCTGCCTAGTGAGGCTTCTCTTGGTCCACAGTGAGGCCATATTACATCCACTTCCTTCCAGCAAACAAGGGAAACCTCAGGCTTTTGCCCTGGCTGCTTCTCTGCCAATAAAAGCTGCCTCTGCCTCGTGGTTTAGGTCTCAGCTCAATGACCATTCTTGGAGGCCTTCCCTTAGCACACCCATCACTGTCCTTCCTGTCCCTCTGTCCTGGCTCACTGGATAGCTAGCCATGGTCCTTGTCTTCTTTGGAACACATCCTTCCAACTGTAAGCCACCCCTCTATGGCATGTTCTTTGGGTTAGGGACCTGCTGTGGTAGGCACCTGACAGCAGACATCCACTGAGGGATAGCTTCAGGCATGAGCCATGGGCAGCCTCTGGAGGAAAGGCACGCCTTCTGCCTGTGTAGGACTGAGTGCTCAGGGCCCGGGTGTAGGTCACTTCTCAGGGTCTTTGAATCAGATCAGATGCTGGGTTCTCTGTGCCCTGAATGTGGGCTATACAGTGTCCTCCTGAGACCAGCCAGGATCTTCTGGGGCCTTTTCCTTGAATAATGAGAGTCCTCCATAATTTATTTTCCAAACTTCTGGCTTTTTCTTCAGTAGTAACAATAAGAAGGACATACATCTATAGCCAGAAGTTCAACAGCTGGGTAGGGTTGGGCCTCCTGACCTTAAGAACCACAGTATCCAGTCTTAATTTTGATAACTCTACTATATGGAGGGGCAGCCAAGGCTTGGAGATTAAGAGACTTGTCCAAGCCACACGGTGTGTAAGCAGCAATCTGCACTGCCAGGCAGGCCTTTGAAGCACCTTCCCGCTCCTCCATGCCAGGGATGGAGTCTGAGTGTAGCCAGGGGTGGCTCAGCCAGGGCCTGGGTTCTGGGTGTCATACTGCACGGGGAGAAACTGTGAGCACCTGGCAACACAGATGGGTGTTTTGGGTCAGATCCTATCCCTCATTTATTCTGTCACAAGACCTGTGTGTATTGGGCACAATTCCAGGTCCCTGGGGTTTGGAGTCTTAGCATCTCCACTGTCACCATGGGCATACTATTGGGAAGATGTGCGTGTGCAAATAAATAAGAAAAGTGTCCAGTGTGTAAGGTCTGCACTCTCTACATAGGTGGCATTTGGGCTGTGACTGAGTGATGTAGAAATATTACCTGGGGAAGAATGTTCTAGCCATGCAAAGGCACTGAGGCTAGAAGGAAGGGGAAGAAAGAAGGCAGAAGGCAGGAGCCAGTGAGCAAGCATGGAGTGAGAAGCATGAAGGGCAGTTATAGATGTGGACAAGACCCCCAGCCCTTCATTTTATTTAAGTGCACAGGGAGCCTTCGGGCATCTTAAGCAGGATAGTGACATGACCTGATGGAGGTGTTTTTAAAGCTCCCTCTGGCTGCTACAGGCAAAATGGATGTTTGGAAAGAGATGGGCACTGGCCTGCAAGCAGAGAACCCTAGCAGCAAGAGGACAGAAGCACAGCTGGCCAGAAGCAGAGGAGGAAGGAAGGGCAGAGGATTGGGGTGTGTTCTGCGGAGAGGTTTAAAAAAACACACTTGACTGAGGTCCTAATTACTTAACAGTGAACACCAATAACCTCACTGAGGAGGGCCCTCAGGGAGATGGGGGCTGGGATAAAGTGGATGTAAAGCTATAACCTATGTAAAAAATAAAAAGAATTAATTTTTTAAAATATATTCATGTGATTGCATGTGTCATTAAGGGGAAAGGACCCTAGAGTGACCAATGGCCTCGGGGCTTGAAGAGCAAAGGGGTGGTTAGGCTGTGCTCTCAAAGGAGGAGACAGCAGGGAACAAGCTAGGCATATCTCAAGGTATTTGGCCATATCGCCATCAATGTGCTTGCTTGACATCCAGATACACATATCAGGGTCAATGGACCCTGTGGACTTGAAGTTGGCTGGAGAAGTCAGGACTTGAAAAGGGAACTAGGAAGACAAGGACATAGGGACCACCAAGGAAGAAGAGAGAGGCAGAGTTTGGAGACCCCAGCACCTCAGGTCAGGAGAGGGGGAAGAGGATCAGGTGCAGACTATTGGTGTGGGTTCTGTAAACCATGAGGGGAACAGCTTCCAGGAGGGCCCTTAGGGCTTGGGCCAACCTTCCAACCCCAGAGAGCCCCTCCATGGGGCTTCAGGATTAGCACTTGATGACCACAAGCAAGCTCTGTTTGTCTCGGATCAAATGTGATCAGATTTTTAGATCATTTGGAACAAGTTTGCAAGCCTTTTAGAGCTGACATAGACTGCATTTTAGCAATTTTCATAGTATTTTTGGCAGCTGCAGAGACTCCAAGGCAAGGCAGAGAGCCTTTTAATGGAGCATTGAAAAGCAGTTTTTAAAAATACCTTTTAGAAAGCTATTTAAATTCTCCAGTCTGGAGCAAAATTAATGTATAAACTTAGCGCCTTAATTTGGTTCTTCTTTGAACCAAAGAGGTGGGAAGCTGCTTCCTCCCATGGCTCTGCTGAATGCGGAGGCTGGTTCCCGTCCAGTGTGGCAGAGCCTGGACGTTTCCAGGGACATCTTGCACAGGTTGGCACCACTCCAGACACCTGGCAGGATTAAGACAGCTGCCCTAGGAGTGAAGCCAGTGGTGAGAGTGACCTCATTTCAGAGATGGGGAAGCTGAGGCCCAGACTGATAGTAAGAAGCTAAGGAGAGAAACTGAACATAATACCTCACACCTATAGTCCCAGAACTGGAGAGGTGGAGGCAGGAGAATTGCCATGAATTCAAGATCAGCCTGGGCTATATAGGGAGACCTTGTTTCAAAAGAACAAAAGAGAGAGAATGTAAAGAAGATGAATTCAGATCCTTTTCTCATCGCAGTAGCAATGAGAAGTAACAACTTGAGAGCAGTTTTCTTCTGGCTCACAGTTTGAAGGGATACAGACCATCGTGGTGGGTGGGGAAGGCGCAGCACCGAAGGTGGCTGGTCACATCACATCTTCAGTCAGGAAGCATGATGAACGCTGCCGCTCATGAGACTTGCTTTTCATTCAGTCTGGGAGCCTGGCCCACCGCAATAATCCAATCTAGAAACTTCTACACCAACATGGCCAGATATTTGTTCCCATTGTGATTCTAAATCCCATCAAATGGAGATTAACCTTCACAGAGGACTAACCTCCCGTCAGAGGTGGAAAGATGAAAAAGTATGCCAAGTATAACAGCACTCAGGAGACTCTGAAAGTCATTTTCTCACAGGCTGGTCCCTCACTCACTGGGCATTAGGAGGCCATGGTGGCTTGTCATACGTCCACCTTCCAGTCTAGCAGGTATCACAGAGTCTCCAGGAGCACCCAGCCTCCCTGGGCTCTTGGGTAAGGTCAGGGCTTCACCCATGGTAGAGCTCTGGCTGCAGAAATTCTATGGCCCCCATCCCACATCAGCATCCTCAGGATACCTGTTAAGTGAGATATCCTGCAGGCAACCAGAACTCAAAAAGCAGCTTCTTGGTGATCCCAGGATAATTTAAAGGCTCAGCTAAATTTGGACCACCCTGCCTCCCCAACATGCACCATCACTGGGTGGTTTTATTCAGAGCCAAGGAAAATCAACACCAGGGGGACTTTAAGCAGTTGTTTCTGCCTCACAGCTAAGGAAACAGAGACCAGAGGGTTCTCCCTGAAGACCAACCCCAGACTCCCACAGTCTTCCAGGTACAGGGTTGGAGAAGAGGTGAGGATATGTCCCTGGAACCCTGGCTGAGGGCTTGGCTTCCCTTGAGTGGCTGGATTTAGGGAAGCAGGGTTCTTCCTGGTGTCTTGGGCACCAGGATCCAGCAGCAGCCTCGAGCTGGGAAGATTAGCCCACACTATCGTGGCTGTGCCTGCCCTAGTCCTTAGATATGGGTGGGAAGTCAGCAGTCTGACTCTACCCTGAGGATGTTAGGATCATTCAGAGCAATGGGAATAGGTGAGCCAGCTGGCAGGAAAGCAGGAGCACTCACTGAGCCCATAGAGGAGGGGTTGCCTGCCCACCCACTTCTGAGACCCATGCATAGTGGGGCCTGCTCTGCTTCAGTCAAATGTGTCACTAAGGCCTGGATTTACATGGAGGCTGATCTAAAGAGGTGACTCCCCACCTCTCTGCCTACTGACATCCCATATGCATCACAAGGTCTGTAGCACACTCTCACAGCCTCCCAGGGCTCCGTGACACGGTTGCCCCTCCACCTGGAGCTGGCCTCAGCATGCTCCCATGTGGCAGAATTGGGGGCAGGGCAGGTTCCTCAGGGTCACTTGCTTGCTGGACTAGTTTACCCCAGCTTCCATTTCCCTCCCTGGTTGAATTGGCCTTCACCTGCTGGGGACAGCAGCATCCGTCAAGCCTCATGCCACTTGCTTTTATTGGCTCGCTGGCTTTATTGCCTATCTCAGAGCAGTGAGGGGCAGCTGGCTGCTAGGGAATCACTCAAGTTGACATAGCTTTTTAGATCTCATTCCCCTTCCCCCATGTTCCTATCTGTAGGAGAGAATGACAAGGTGGCAAACAGTAACCCCCAACATAAGCAAAGCTGATGCCTTTGGGGGAGCCTGTGGTCCTCCAGTGATCCCATGGGCCTGAGGACATAGAATCCCTGGTTTGGTCCCAGGGGCCAGTCTCTACCCTTCATCCCTTTTGTCCCCAACTTGGCTTTTGTTGGCAACTGTATCCTCTCTATTGCTTTAACATCCCAGACCAGGTTCCAAACAGTCTTCCCCCTAACATCACTGACACACTCTCCCCCAGGCCTAGAACCCAGCCCTGGCCAAGGCCTTCTTGGAGCAGCTCGGATTCATCCATAGCTGGCTGTGCTTGAGCTTGGACAAGTCGCTTGAACTCTCTGAGCTCCCATTCAGGTCCCTGCTTCCAAACAGTGATGACAGCACTGCTCCCAGGGTTGGTATGGGGACAGTACAAAGAACACATGTGTCATGTTAGCTCCCATGACAAGCCTTCAGCCAGTAGCAGTGAGCTCCAGGAGTTGATTAACTGTTGAGTCTATCTCTAATACCTGCAAAGAAAGAAAGGGGGAACTTGGCCCTGGGCTGGGCAGGTCCTACATGTAACCACAGAGTCAATGGAGCAAGATACTCCAGAGAAACAGAAAGAGATAGACAGACAGACAGACAGACAGACAGACAGACAGACAGACAGACAGACAGACAGACAGACAGATAGATAGATAGATAGATAGATAGATAGATAGATAGATAGGGATTGAGTTGGAGGGGCAGAAACAAAGCTTTATTTTAAGGAACTGACTCCTAATCATGGGGCCCACATGTCTTAATTCTGCTGGACAGGCAAGTTGCTGGAACACAGGAAAGAGTTGGAATTGCAGAGATGAAAGGCCACCTGCTGGCAGGATCCCTTCTTCATTGGGAACTTTAGTGTTTGTCTCTTAAGACCTTCTGGTGGGTGGAAGCCCACTCCCATGGTGGAGGCTCATCTGCTTATCTCTAGTCTACTGATTTCAGTGTTAATCTCTTTAAAGAATTCATTCTGAGTAAAGCGATGGGAGGCTGGATTTTGTGACCTAGTCAAGTTGACATGTAAGATTAATATCCCAGGGAGGGACAGCCAATGCCTGTGGCTGTCCTCTGCTGACACTATGGGCTGGGAGTTCCATCCTGCCTAGTCATTCGTCTCCCATCCTGACCTCCTGCCTCCTGGATAGGCTTTGTCACAGGACCCCATAGGAGCCTGGTTCTCTCTACACTGTGACTCAAGGTCCCTGGCAGGCCTGGACAGAGAGGAATTCATGAAGTCAGCAAAGGCCCTGGACAGGCCTCTCAGACCTGGTCTTGAGGCCAGACGCCTAATCCCTTCCAGCTAAAGCTGATAGGTGTTCATGAGAGGTGCCTAGAAAGTTAAAAAAAGGGATGCCAGAGGTCAAAGGTCATAGCAGTCTCTGCAGAGAAGTGTTAAGAGCCCAATAGCTCTGGTTTAGCACATAACACAGGCCAGGGAATGGCTCCTTTAAGATGGCACCTGTTTGCCAGCAACATGGGGCCCTCCCAGGAGAGGCTCCGGATCAATTCTCCAGCTTTTATCTTTCTTGAGACTCAGCATGATGAAAAGCAACCTGTGTCTATGGCTGATAAATAACCAGAAACTTGCTGTATCTGCTTCCATTTGATTTTCTTGAACAATTACCACCAGCATGCCTTGCATTCAGAGGCTGAGATTTTAAGTTACCAGAAAAAACTTCCCAACTGAGCCCACCAGGGACTTGTTTGAACTGCTCTTCGGTGCACTGAAAAAACACCAGACGTAATCTGTAATAGAGTTCAGAGAAGCATGTTTCATGTCTCAGGCACAAACATTTCCTCCTCTCTGGGTATGAGAAATGTGGGAGAAAGGGTTCTACCCCAGCCTCAATCCCTAGGAGAGATCATCCTACCACCTCCTCTGGACTGTGGCATGTCCTGGCCTCAGGCCTGCCTGGCCAGGCCAGAGCTGAGCTGGTGGAGGATGCGGAGGTAGGTTGTGGTCCTGGGACCCCCAGGGAGGAGATTGGAAGGACTGCATTGCAGGAGACTTAGAGGCTGTCTACATCCCTCTCGTGGAGCACCTGGGTAATCCTGGTGACATGCATGCCTCAGCACAAGCTCCTGGGAGCCAGGAACTACATCTTGCACTACCCAAAGCAGAATAACAGAAACGGAAGGAAGGATGTGTGGATGGCTGGAAAGATGGCCGGGTTGGTGGATGGATGGGTAGAAGGATGGAAAGATGAGTGGGTAGAGGAATGGACAGATGGATTCATGAGAGGTCGGTATGTAAAACTTTGGGTGGTTAGATGAGTGGATGGATAGATAGGAGGCTAGACAGAATGATAGATAGATGGTGGATAGGCTGTTGGATAGACGGATGGATGAATGTGAGTTTCTTGAATTCATCTTCAATTTGTTAAAGGATACAATACACTTAAAACCCCATTCTCTGTGGATCCAGAAAACAAAATCATGGTGGATTCTCTAGGAATGCAAACTTGGACTTGGGTTAAGAGAGAACTTTGTAGCAGCTCTAGTTGGCCTTTGGTACGGAGAGGGAACATATTGTCCCTGAGTGTGTTTAGGAAGAACCTATTGGGTGTAAAAAGTGTCCTTGTGCTGGGAGGAGGCAAGGCTTGATGGCCTCAGAGGGTCTTTTCAGGATTCTTAAGCCCCTCTGCTAAGCTGGCTGAGGGCCCATCTTTCCTGGGCCTGGACCCTGCCTTGGCTGCTGCAGACCCACAATGTGGACATACTCTCCTGCCTTGCCTCTGACTAAGCCCTCGGCAGCTGCCCCAGTACATCTTAGGCCTAGAAGTGGTTGGTCTGCCAAGAGGACAGACAGCATGTGACAGTGAAGCTAGCATGGACCTGACAGAGGTGAGGGACAGGGAAGGCAGGAAAAGGCCAGAAAGTCCCTGCAGGAATGAGTTACAGAGCCAGGGCAGAACCTCCTGGGCCCAGATCTGAGAGTCCCTCTTCTCAAAACAGGTGCGTATCTTTGGCACCCAGCTCCCATACAAAGAGCCAGGGCTCAAGGGAGAAAAGCTGTGGTTCAGGGCTAGTGACCAGAAGGCCCACAGGGAGGGGAGCCAGGGCCCCCACCTGCTGCAGGGACCAAGCCAGTTCCCCTTGGTGCTTCTTTCTCTTTAGAAAATCTAATTGCCTGTAGCTTCCATGCTGGCCATCAATTTGATCTGAGCTCAAGGGCACAGGCAAGGCTCACCTTGTTCTACTTAAATAATGCAGGTAGTGAGGCTATCGACAACCTGTCATCTGCTAGAAAGTGGCTTCGACGCGGCCAGAAGTTCTACAGGGCTCCAGGGCCCCAGCCAGCCACAGGCCAACCACAGGTCCAGCCCACCACTGTACCAAGACGTCTCCAGGAAGGGCCTGGGCCATAGCTTGAGCCCTGCCTGGTCTTTTTTAGAATGACCTTCTAGTGGGAAATTGCAAGGGAATGCGAGAGCGGGAGCCCTTCCACTGAGGGGTTGGGCAATGGGCTGGAGAACCAGCTTTCGGATCATGGTGCAGCCCCCCCAGGACTGGGGGGCACTGAGTCACTTCCAATCGGGGTTCCAGGACACTCTGTTTCCTCCCTGCTTCACGCCCACAGCTGCACCTGCCTCCACAGGGGTTTGTGATGAGGCGGCTGCTCTTCCCTGAGCCTGGATTGGAGGGATTTTTTGCGTGTGTGTTTAAAAATTCCCAGCAGCATGGCAGGTGCCCGGCTGCTGGGTCACCCCATCGGCTGTTCTGTCATCAGACATCATGTTTACCCGTCAGACACTGTTTTCCTGACACTCGACACTCAAAATAATGATCTCCTTGGAGCACCTTCATGAATGATTCATGGCGCTCGCTCAACTTTGGGTTAACAGCGAATCAAAGCCCCTCAGAAGGGCGAGCTGAGCAGCAGCAGGAAAGACTCCCAGCCCTCGTGGACACACAGGCACCTGCTGGCACTCCCTGGGGACCCAAGCCCTGCAGAGTGAGATGGCCTCGGCACACACTGAGAAGCAGGGCAGAGCAGAAGGGTCTAGGCTGTCACTACACATCTCAGTAACCTTGCAGAGGAAGTTAAAGCTTAAGCCCTGAGTCAGTTCACCTGATTTCAACCACAACTGGAGACATGACCTTGAGCATTCACCTTGCTTCTTGGAGCCTTCCTCTTCTGGATGCAAAGCATAGTGGTTGGGGGTGCAGGGGTCTCTCCCTAAGGGAGTAAAGCCCTTAGCCTGTGTGCACAGGATTTGCTGTCCTACCTCTCCTCTCCTGGCCTTCATGTTCTCATCTGTAAAATGAAAGAGCTGAGATCCGAGGCCAGGTCCCCTCTTCTAGAATAGGGTTGAGCCCAGCACTCACTGTACTTGCTAGCTTGTCACTGGCAAAGTTCCAGGGCTCTCCACCTGCTGGCAGGTCCCAGAGACAATTATTAACTAGGAGGAAGAAGCCTACATACCCCAGTCCCAGCCCCACCTTCCCAACAAGGATGGCCCCGGTAAGGAGTGTACACACACACACACACACACACACACACACACACACACACACACACACACACGTGCACTTCCCCAAGCACACACATAGCTAGTTCAACACACAATGATTTTAGGAATGGACTCAGAAGGAAGGGCCAGGCATCTGGGTTATTTCCGTTCCAGGCTCCCTGGAGGAAGTGCAAGGTCCACTCCATCCTGGCCCCATGCCTGGCTCTCACACTGACTCTGTACTTAATAAATATTGGTCTGTTGTATGACTAAGACACAAACAAATATCTGTTCACCCTAGATAAGACACACCAACCACAGATCAAAGAAATAATTTTACCCAAGTCTGCCTTGGAGAACCCATGAATTTAATTGGGGTTACCTAAAGGAGCATGGACAGCTTACAGGCAAATACACCCCAAAGAAGAATTTCTCTCCTTGGCGCTTGTTAACACTTATATATCCTCAGGGAGGGTGGAGCCTTGTGAGCTGCCCCCCTTCCATGAGGGAATGGTAGTGAGCCCACCCTTGTGAGGGGCTCACGGAGCTAAACACAATTGCTCTGATTTCAAGATTGCAGGACCCCGTCATGCCTGGAGGGCAGAATTTTCGGTGAATGGGTTTTACAGGGGCTGAGGAGACAGTTCAGTGATGAGGATGGGGGCTTCCCAAGGGTCTGTCAGCAAGCAGGAAGAAGCCAAAGGTACAACCCCGGGATGCTGTAAACAGGATTCGGCCCAGCTGGGGAAGCCTGCCACTTTTCCTATTTTTCCTCTCAGTAGCCTGGAAGCCCCTCACAGCAAAGATAAGGCCTGCCTGGATGGCTGGACACAGAGTAGGAGACAAACAGCACCTTACATGTAAGGTGGGGCAAAGGCAGGCACCTCTGGGGCTTGATAAGTAGTGGGCTCAGGTACCAGCCCTTCACCATGATGAAGCTCAGCAGTCGAGACCCAAGCCCCAGATGAAGTACTAGCTCTGTCCTCCTTTACAACCTGGGGAACCCTCGCCTCCTAGAACACCTATAAAATGAATGTAGTACCTGTCTCACCTCCCAGCCTGCTGAGAAGACCCTGTGGGGCTGTGTGGATGAGAGTCACGCACAGTGTGGACTGAGTAAAGACATCTAGACCTGGGCTGGGGAGACAGCTCATTTGTAGAGTGCTTGCCTCACAAACCCTGAGTTTGATCCCCAGAACCCACATAAATGTAAGGTGTGATGGCATGTACTTACAGTCTGGGGAGGTGGAGATGGGCCAATCTCTAGGGCTCACTGGCCAGCACGTCTAGCCTAATTGGTGAATTCCAGCCCAGTGAAAGACTGCTTCAATAAAATAGATGAAAGGCATTCTGAAACACTACATCAAGGTTGTCCCATGACCTTCACCTACACCACACACAGATGCACCTGCACACACTTGAATAAGCACACATGAACACACAAGCTGAGAGGTGGGTGCTGATTCTATGTGCTACAATATTATTGGCATATCACAGATGCTTTTCAGAGTAGTTCCTGTGGTTTGAATTATTGTATTAAGCATTATTTTGTGCTCCTTAAATTTTATGCCTAAGGCACACACCTCACCTCTCCTGCATAGCCTGGGATCTGGAGCCCTGGCTCAAGATGTGGGCTGAAGGATCTGAGTGCAGAGTGACGAGCCAGCTTAGACGAGCAGGCAAGCAGGGGTCCACCACCTAGTCAGGGGACCAAGGAAGAGGCAGGGTACCTTCAATCCGCAGGCCTTATCCCCACCAGGGTATTCATGGTGTTAAGAATGATAATATCTGCATTCTTGATGATTCCTTGTGTATCCCTAGTCTTCCCCTCTTGTACATTTCCCAAAAGAGAGAGGATTCTCTCTTAGGAGACTTTATACCCTCCATGGCAATCAGAAGGTGCCTCTCCAGACCCATAACCCACAGATTAAAGGGCCCAGGAGAGTTGATTAGGAAGGCATGAGCAATTGTGCAGGGTAAGCAGGGCTGGGCACAGCATCTAGTATCCTGCCATATTGGAACTGGGGGATGGCAAAGCCAAACCAGTACCCTTGTTGGTCCCCAGCTAAATCCCTGCCTCTTATCTGCTCAATGATTTAAGACCAGCCATGTTCCTGGCACTGTGCTAGGCTAAACAGAGTAGGGAAGTGTAGCAGTTACCTTTTCATTGCTGGGACAAAACACCTGACTCAGAAGCAACTTAGTGGGAGAAAAAGGTTTATTTCACCAAGTAGTTCCAAGGGGAAGTTTCATCGTGGTGAGAACAGCATGGTAAGAACAGACAGTAGGACATCACATCTTGTCACACTAGCTGGGAGGAAGCAGCAAGCGTGAGCCAACCTAGCTCTGGCAAGGAAGTTGGACTATAAAATCCCAAGATCCATTCCCAGAGACACACCTCCAGCAAGGCTCCACCTCCCAAAGGTTCCACCAGCTGAGGACTGAGTAGGAGGCTTCATCACAAACACATGAGGCTATGGGGGGCACTCCACATTCAAACTACCTCCGGAAGAGAGTCCCAAGCAGCAGGTATGGGCTGGTCCAAAAGTACCCTGGAGGGGTCCTGGGTCCCAAGTCCCTTCCCAAGTGGTGCCCACAGGTAGAAAGCCAGAGCTGAGGTCTTAGGGGTCAGCCCTGATTAACAGGATGCAGAAGGTGCAGAGGCAGCAGCCAGCCCCCTTGGGAATCTATGAAAGCACATATGGCATGGTCCTTGCCCACAAGGAGGTAATGACAAATTGGGGACAAGTTAAATAGAGCAAGATTTAAGCCCACTGCCAAGCAGGGACTGGGAGCCAGAGCACAGGAAAGCCTGTGATAAAGGGCCAAATGAATCACACCTACTCCTTGGGCTCTAGCTGGGAGAGATCGACAGCTTTGGGGGCAGGCTGGCCTCTGAGGGACAGAGCAGATTTTAGCAGGAGAATCACAAATAGAAGCAAAGGTTCAGACTGTGTCCAAGGAACAGTTTGACTAAAGCAGATGAGTTGGGGTCAAAGGTGGACCATTGGGGGCCCTCTCCAGAGTCCTGAACTGGCCTTTTTCCCATGTGTCCTGGAGACCAGGGTTTCACCCCTCGTCTCCTGATCCCCTCTATGCAGAGTCTCACTCCAGCCAGAACTACTTATTTATGTCCATCTTCTGCTCACTCAAAACCAGACTCCAGAGACAAACAGGGGACATAAAAAGGAGAAGAGATGAAGATTCATGGACGTCAGAACCGACTCTATTCTGGAAAATTGAAATATTTTGTATGTAACGACAATCAAGTCACCGCACGACCTTCCCAGAATAACTTCCCAGATATATGACAGTGACAACAGCCAGCCCATTGGCACTGACATGCTGAAGGCTCCCCAAAGCCACCACTTAAAAAATGCCTCCTGTGTTATTAACACTCCTCACTGGGGAATGTTTATGGCTCGTCACTGTTATCAACAGTAACAAATTTCAAGAACCTATAAATGACACCACCCCCAGAGACAGAGCCCGGAACAATCCACCATCAACCTGCCCAGCCCAGGCTCGACCATGAACATCAAATCAGGCTTATCTGATGGGTCCCCCGTGCCCTCCCCCAGCCCCAAGTCTTCTGTCCTCCTCTCTCACCTTGACCCCCAGAAGCTCTGTTTCTGGCTGTATTTGCTTTGCCTGCATTGGCTTTGCTTGCTTGTCAGGAGCTGCTGATGCGCTGAGAGAAGGTGAGTGTAGTAGGGGGATTTTCCTCTAAGGATCAGGATTCATAGCCTGAGCAGGTGTTATGCTCATGGCTGCCACTGCCTTTCTGCTATATAACCCCACCCTCTACATCTGCAAAGAGTCAGACCCTTTTCCTTATTCATTCATTCATTCATCTGTACCTACCATAGGCTGTTTTCTGGGGTGATGCTGAATGAATGCCTGGTCCACAAACAGGATGCATAGCATTTGGGATGGAAATGCAGTGGTTTCTATAGAGAATACCAGGCAGAGAGAAAGCCCCCAGATCCAGAATGCCAGATCCATGATGCCCTAGACCCTGTCCCAGGAGCAGCAGGCAGGTGGGGGACAAAGGACCTGGTTACTGACATGAAGGGCAAAGCAAGTCCTATACCTCACCCAAGTCCTCCATCCCTCTGGGCGATGCCAAAAAACCTGTTGAAGACTAACAAGAAATATATGGTGGTGTGATAGATCTCAGGCTTGGAGTCAGCTGCTCAAGTGTGGATATGGCCATACCCTAACAGGTCGACATCTGCTGGACCTCTCTTTTTTCAGCTAGAACAAGGTGCTAAAGGACTGGGAAAATGACTCAGCAGTAAAAAGCACTTGTTTGCAAAGCCTGCCTACCCAGGTTCATTTCCTAGTGCCCACAGGAATCCAGATACATAAAGAGATGCATGCATATGGAGTTTGGTTGCAGTGGTGGGAGGCCCTGGCGCGCTCTCTCTCTCTCTCTCTCTCTCTCTCTCTCTCTCTCTCTCTCTCTCTCTCTCTCCTTGCAAATATATAATACATAAAAATACTTAATTTAAAAAATTAAAATGGCTGAGAACACTCTTAGAGTTGCTCTCCACAGGGATTCTTCTTTTCCTTTTGGGCTTTAATTCTCCTAAAAAGACAGACACCCCCATGAGACATTCTTGCAACCACTTAGTTTGGAGAAAGTCTGCCTGATGGGAGAAGAGGTGAAAGGTCATTTTGAAGGTTTAGGGAGGTAGCATACAAAAAGGCATGGCCAGTATTGCCACTTCTTGGTCTTGGTCAGTACTGCCCAGCTTTTGCTACCACAGAATGACCTCCAGCCAGTCACTGATCCTCCACCAGCCTCAGTTTCTCCCTTTGCCAAGGTCTCCTGAGACCTGATCTTTATGCTCAGTACCTACTATAGCTATTTGTGGAATGATCTGTAGAGAATTGCTGGGAGACTCCAACAAGATAATGAATGTGTGAGGGCTTTGAAAATACCCAGTGTTTTGTAAATGTAATAGATTATTATTCCCATTTACCACCCTTTTAAAAGGATATTTTCCCTCCATTCAGACAAATTTAACTTAGATGATGAAGAACCAAGATCGGGCTTCCCAGCTATAATTTTCTTGCTTCCCCGTGCCTCTGAATATTAAAACACAAAGGCTCACATTGCTGAGAGGAATCAAAACAGCAGCCTATTAGAGGCGCGACTGCGCCAACGGAATTCAAAGTGATATTTCAAGCAGGGCGTTCTGTTTATATAAACCTTGAGAGCACTCGATGAATGTCAGCAGAACTTTGAAATTAAAATCGCTCCTTTTTCATACGCTGCTCGTTCTATTATTGAGCCAAGTCTTGGGTAGTTGTGGAGGTTAGAACTCACTTGGGGTTCACTTCATAATGCTGAAAATACTAAGAGGTGAAGCAGAAAGGCATGGCATCTTAAAGGCTCTGCATGGGGCAGCCCAGGTCTGCAAGGCCAAGTCTAAGTGACAGCGGCCAGGAGCTCTGTCCAGAGTGCTGAAAAGAAAGGCCATACTCCCGGGGAGTGACTGCAGGAGAATTAGACAGGGTCCTCCAGGGGCACAATCCTGTGGCTCCCTAGAATCTTAGATGGGAAGAAAGTGTGTCCTGGAGAGAAGTCAAGCTCCGGTGAGTGCTGCTGTGGGTGGGGCCCTAGAAGGCAGAGGGAGAAGGACAAAAGGGAGGTAAGAGGGGGACACCAGAGTGACAGCTGCAGTGGAAATGAGAAGAGAGAGGTGAGCCTGGAAGCTGAAGGAACTGGAAAATAAAGTAATAAAATAGAGAGCTACACTCAGTGACAGCAGGGAGATAAATGGAGCAAGTTATACGAAGGGCTCATTTTTGTGCAAATATTTGGGGCTCTATAAAATAAGGCTGTTTATTATAAATCTGTCTTCTGAATAAGTCTTGCCACTGTGCAGATGTTACCTGTAGTAAGATTCCCCCATGAGATGTAGGAGTCTGGGCTCTGGAGATCAAGTGTGGCTAAAACTTTGGTTTATCATAGTCCTTCCTGTGAGGGCTACTGTGATCCAGGAGACTTTGTCCTTGAGTTGTTTTGGTGACCTTGACCTTCATCTCCAGCTAAGCAGCTGCCAAGGCTATACAATGTCCTGAAAGCAAGGTTAATGTCAACTGATATGCATGTGATTGTAGCTGAGAAGCCTTTCTGATCTAACTTTAAATATCAGGAAAGCCCTTTTTCCAGCTCCCCTCCAACTCCAACGAGGCTGAAATGAACCATATGAAAGTGTATCTTCAAAGAATCAGGTGAGACAGGTGGAAACTCCAGGGGCTGCTCAACCCTTCTCCATGCAGACTTGGAAAGCATCAACACACACCTCTGCCTGAATTAGCTCAAGGCATCTTTCCTGGAGCCCAGGGCAGGCTGGGAAGATGTCAGGAGCTAGGAAAGGTAACAGGAAGACCTGAGTCTTCTACCCTCCAATATTGGACTTTCAATCCAATATTAAATAGAAAATTTCAAAAGCAGGCAATTCATAAGCATTAACTGCATGTTGTTCGAGGTATCGTGATGAATATTTTATCTTTGTGTGTGTGTTTATGTGTGTGTACATGCACACACACATGCCTGCATGTGTGCCATGGTATGAGTGTAGAAGTCAGAGAACAACCTCAGGTGTGAGTTTTACCCTTCCACTTTGAAACAGGGCTTCTTATTGTATGTTTACCACTATGAGCACCAGTCTAATTGTCCCATGACCTTCCAGGATTTTCCTGTTCCCACCTCCCATGGCACCATGGGAGTGCTGAGATTATAGAGCTTTATATGGGTCTGGGATTAGACTCAAGTCCTGATGCTTGCACAGCAAGTGCTTTATCCATGGAAACATTTCACACTATCCCACCTGTTTGCAGATCACCCCCTGTGTAGCTCATCTGTGCTCATATGATTCCCACCCATTCATTACTAAATAGTTCATAACCATTTTGTTTTTTAGATAGGCTTCCTGGGACCACAGTGTTGTATTCAGGTCAGGCTTATCTTATTTGGCAATGGCCCCAAAGTGCAAAAAAAAACTGGTGATACAAAGAAGGCAGTGAGAAACAAAACATTGTGTCGCAGGCAGCCACACATTGCTGGGATGAACCTCCAAACCAGGCACAGTTATGGGAGGAAATGATTTATTGGAGCTACAGATCTAGGGGAAGTTCCAGAATGATGAAAGAGACTGCCCCCTCTTTCACAGGTCCAAGCAGAGAGAGAAAGAACCAACACCACACACAGAACAGCAAACAAGCAAGGGGAAAGAGAAGATTTTCTCCCCCTTTATATAGCCCTAGGGCGGGGTCTTGTGACCCTTTCCCAGACTTGTTGGTTTCCTGAGTCTCTGGAATTTCCTTCCTACACTGCCCCTCCCAGGAAGGGATGTTCATTTCTAGCTCCCCTGAGCTTCCTTAATCCTGCCCCCTAGTAGGCTGTCTTCCTATAAACATCCTCAGAGACCACCCAAGATAATTAAGAAGATCGATTTGACAACAAAACCAAACCATCACACATGGCAGGACAGAGTAACCCTAGCACTGTATAGCAACGCCCTGAGGCATATAGGAAACTGTGTATATGCATATATCCCTAACCACCATTTCAAATGTCAACCATAGATAAAACAATGCTATTATCAACACCACCTCAAGGCTGATGATGTATTCAAACCTTGGAGTGGTATTTGCCCCTGATACCCTGACACAGACATCCAGGAAGGGAAATGATAAATGGTGAGTGTCTCACTTGTAGAATGAGTTCTCACCCTGAGGACTTCAGTCATACCAGAAACTAAGGGTTCATATTCTTAAGCAAAATTGCAATCATCTCTCAAACTTTCTTGGTTGAGAGGTTATCCAATGATTGAATGCAGAGTCGGAGGTCTCAGCCATTCATGAGCTAGCATTGGAATCAGGCCAGTCAGAGCAAAAGACAATTGTTCCAACTTCAAGTGCTGGCACCTATAATGTGAAACAGTGACCAGAAATGGTTCCCTTACTTCTCTGCTGATTTCCTCTGCTCCCAAGTGGGGTTGATAACAATAAATTCTTAGGATAATTCAATGCAGAGAGCACTAAAACCCACAGCCCAGGCTTGGAACAGATGGATACCATATCTTTTTAATCTCATTCTATCCTTATGCGTGTGTGTATGTGTGCATGTACAGGTATATTGTGAAGGTCAGAAGACAACCCTTAGGTGTTGGTCCCCACTTTCCATCTTGTTTGCCATTGTGTACACCAGATTATCTGACACACAAACTTCAGGGGATTCTCCTGACTCCACTTTGCATCTCATCGTAGGCACGCTGGGGTTACAGACATGTGTGCTGCATCTGACTTCAGTGGATTCTTGGGATCTGAACTCAGTTCCTCATGCTTGCATGGCAAGCACTTTACCCGCTGACCCATCTCCACAGCCCAGAAATCAGCTCTTCTCAACACTGTCCATGCAAGAACTCAGCCCTGCTCCATGGATTAGATGCTCAGAGAGCCTAGAGTCTGTTTCCAGGATGTGTTCCTTCCATAGCAGCCTGGGTGCTGGCTGCATGGTCCCCCCCCCCTTCATCTCTCTTCCCCACCCCAATCTCAGAGAAAGGACTCTCTTCTTCCACCAGCACACCACCAGGGCCTGGCACATAGTAACTCAAGAAAGCATTAGCTGTGTGTTTAATGGAAAGACAGCATCGCAGCCAAGTTCCCTCCAAAACTGGTGCAGATTCTGCCCTTTCCCAGGCCTGAGTCTCTCTACCAGCCAGGACCCATCCTGAGAAAAACCCTCAGTTCCACTTCTAAGCTCCTTTCATATGCCATGGTAGCAACTCTGCACCAAAGAAGGGTCATCACCTTTCTCCAAGCCAAAGGCCTTGGACCCTAAAGACAAACTGTATAAGCCATTTATATCTCTCTCCCTCATTCTCAAAGCTTGGGCTAGAAGTTTGGCTCCTTGTGGTTAATCCCAGTCGGTTCTGATTATATTCTATATTGCTTTACTGAATTACTGCATTTTTATGATGATAGTTAAAGGCCACACATCAGGGAACCCCATCAAACAGGAAGAAATGTCCCCTCTCCTTGTCAGCACAAGTAGAACGTCGTAATTTACACGAAAACCTTGTGGCTCAGAGTGTTTACCTCCCATGGAACCAGTATCTTCTCCCATTATGAGAATGAGATAATTAAAATACTTCCCTATTCCTTTGATATTGAATTAGGTTAGCTCGGCCCAATTGCACATGCCAATTTGGAAGTCGTTATGTTATTTGCGTTGCAATTTAGAGACATCCATTTCTTCCAGGAGAATTTTTTTTTATTTTCACCTAACCCTGGATTAGACATAGGGAAGGGAAATGAGAAATCTGCTTAGATTTAATGAGGAAATTTGCATCCCAAGTCAAAATTTTAGCAAAGCGGGATCAGGAAACAGGAAGGACCGTGGCCCTTCCACCAAGGCAGTAGTCTTGTGAGACTGGAAAGCATGAGAGATGATGTGAGATCTGGGGCTGAGGGGGACTGTGGTCCGGTTTCTCCCTACCCACTGACTCGCATCACTGCTGTAGCTCATGGAGAGAGATTTCTACCCCCAGGAGAGAAGCCCCACCTGCCACAGGCTTGAGCAGTCCAGAGTTCACAGGAAGCTGTAGGCTGCAGGGTTAGTGAAGATTCAGGGATCGGCCAGGTTCCCAAGGACCCACGCTCTCTCCAACTCCTCGCTGTGCCACAATTAATGGTAGCTTCATACTCCTGCTGGGAGCAAGGGAGCTGTCTCAAGATCAGCTTCATGTTGTGAATGTCTGTGAATGAGGAAGAGACCAGGTAGCCAACACCCCTGGATATAGAAGAGCCCTCTCTTCTCAAAGCCCTCGCCCTTCTCTTGCCTCAGTAGTGAAAGCTGGGTCACATGCCTGTTTAGGAATTGTCCCCAGCTAGGAAATGCAAAGACATTTAATCAATCAGACTGCCTCACTGACTCCCTGAGGCTCATGGCTACACAGGAAGGAAAGGATTGAGAAGGGACTGATGTTTCAAAGACAAGACAACAGCAGCCACCATAATACCAAGGGGTGCACCTGCTGGACTCCAGCAGGTTCAAAGAAATATATGTATAGGAAAACCACAAGTGAGCCCCAATACACCAGAGCTGTACTCAGCCTCTAAAGTTCCCTTCAAAGGCAAGTGTACTCCTCTCTATTCCTTGAGAGTGTTGATAGTTGAACATGGTACCAGGAGAATGAGCAGGATCAGGACCCATTGTGGAGCCCAGGGATCACCAAACAAGGGTGATTTTACCAGGAATTCTGGGATACAGCCCACAGTTCAAAGGGTGGCCCTCAATATTAAAGAATGACCTCAAGCCCAAGTCTCTATAGTTTTGAGGTAGAGGACCTTATGTAAGTGTATTTAACATCTAGGATATGCCCATGATGCTTTGCTCCCTGGAGAAGGAGAATGGAAGAGGATGGCTCACCAGCTAGAAGTGGTGGGAAGCTGGAGAACACAGCCAGTCCTTCCCTGCTCACACAGACTTTCCTTTACTTTCTGAATGTTTGCACAGATGTATAGAGATACAGAGATATCTGTCGCAGTCAGCCACACGTAGCTGGGATGAATCTTCAAACCAGGCACAATTTGGGGGAGAAAAGTATTTATTGAAACTAGAGATCGAGGGGAAGTTCCATAACAGTGAAAGAGGCTGGCCCTCTTTCACAGGTCCAAGCAGAGAGAGAAAAACCCATCACCAACACCACACACACAAAAGAGCAAATAGGCAGGAGAGCAAGGAGAGAATTTTTTTCCCTTTATATAGCCTTAGAGTGGGGTCTTGCAACCCTTCCCCAGACTTAATGGCTTCCTGAGTCTCTGGAATTTCCTTCCTGCACTGCCCACACAGGAAAGGATGTTTACTTCTAGCTCCTTTGAGTTTCTTACATCCTGCCCCTTGCTGAGAGGCTGCCCTCCTCTAAACATCCTCAGAGATCCACCCAAGATAATTAAAGAGATCCAAGTTGACAACAAAACCTAACCATCACAGTATCTCTGTTGGAGAGACCAGAGCACTGGAGAGCAGAGCCATCCATGTTCATGAGGGTGGGATGTGGGGAAGAGAGGGGGACATATTTGTTATTTTTTCTCATTTCTGTGACCAAGTACCTGACCAAAAGCTACTTAGGAGAGGAAGGATTTTTTTGGCTCTGTTTTAAGTTCTAGTCCATCATGGCAGCAGGAGCACAGAGCAGCTGGTCACATTGTATCTGCAGCCAGAAAACAGAGAGAGATGGCTGCATGCTCAGCTGCTCTCCCCTTTTCATTTAGTCCAGGACCCCAGCTCATGGGATGGGATGATGCTGCCCACAGTTACGATGGGTTTTCCCCACTCAATTAACCTAATCTAGAAACTCCCTCATAGACATGCCCAGTTCACAGGTCTGGGGCTATGCAGAGAAGGTGTGATGTAGAGGCTGAGTCCCTCCAGGAAACCTTGGCTGGTTCTTAACAGAGGAGCAAGCACCATCCAGGAGTGAGTCAGGGGAGTGAAAGCTTCTGCTTGAGAAACTGAGGCTTATCCTTGAGACCATGCCAAAGGGACTCCTGGCAAGAGCGGGTTGGAAGAGGTGTCAGAGGAATGGAAAAGAGATGGTGGGTGAGTTAAACTCAGAGGGTAAGGGGTGATATTTGTCAAGAGTTTTGTCTACTAGTGTCAGGTACATGGTGAGCAGATAAGTCCCACAAAAGGCAAAAGAGTCCTGACTGAGGGCAGTGGGGAGGAACAGGACTGAATAAATCAGGAAGTCTCCTCTCCAGGGAAGACTGAGGGAGAGTCTGCAGGGAGCACCGGAGACCCTCAAAGCACCTCTATGTCACATGAGAGAGGCCATGGCAGGATTCTTGTCTCTCCCTGTCATAACAGCAGAAGCAAAATTTTTACTGGGGCATGGGGCTGTGTTCTGAGATGCCGGGACTTTTCCTTTGATTCCTCACACTTTTGCTAAGCTGGGCACCAGACAGAGAAGAAGTTGAGGGAGGCTGGGACCCTGCTCCCACATGCCTCTCAGATATTGGGATTGCTGGGAGCCCTGGTGGACCTTGTCCTGGCACCACTGCTCTGCCCTGCAAAGGTAATAAACAAAGAAATTAATTTCCTGCGAGGTGCCGCTGCCTGGCAGTGACAGTCAACACCTTTATTCACCAGCCTGCATTTTAAATTACAAGGAAAGGGAGAGAGACGTGGTTTTTGGAAAGCTTATTGGATGGGGGCCAGAAAGGTCTATGCATTCCCAGGCAGGGAAGGGCAAGGGTTCCCCAGCAAGGGCCTGGCTCAGGGGCCATCAATCTGTGGGGGTCACTTTGACTTTCATTTGACTGTAAGTGACTACAACATTCTAGGCACTAGCTCAGGTCTGTCATTTCCTGGCTTCCCTGTTCCCCTGGAAAGAATAGGTGTGCCAAAGAAAGAACCAGGTGTCTTCTTTGGTTGACCTCAGATGCAACCCAACCCTTGGTTTTATGGAAACTGTTATCAAATGAAGAGTTAGGAGAGAGAGAGAGAGAGAGAGAGAGAGAGAGAGAGAGAGAGAGAGAGAGAGAGAGAGAGATCAGAGGACAACTTCAGTTGTCTGTCCTCACTTTCCACATGGTTTGACTCAGGGTCTCTTGTTCACTGCTGTGTTGACCAGTTTAGCTGGCCTGCACATTTCCAGGGATTCTCCTTTCTCCACCTCCTGTCCTGCTCTTGTCTTGCACTGAGATTACAGGAACATCACTGCATCCTGCATTACAGCCTGGGGGTCTGAACTCATGTTTATACTACAAGACACATCCACTGAACCATCTCCCCAACCCTGAGTTAGGAATTTCTAAAGACAAAATAATAATTTTTTAAAAGGCCTAGGAAAGCTGAACTTGCCCTTTGAGGGCGGCATCTTTAATTCATTCATCTTGAGTGGCTCCTATGAGCTGTGTTGGACATCAACATGATCTCTTTCTTAATCCTCATAATATACTGTCAGAGGACTTACTGGGGAGGCATATGAGGCCAAGAGGCATGAAGTAACTTGCTGTGGGTCACACAGCATTTGAATTGTCCTGGAGGAGATGTGAGCCAAGGTCGGGCTCCATACCCCAGCTCATTCATAGCTACAAACAAGACACAAAGTCATGATTCTTTTAATTCCAAAATTAGCATCCGTTACTGAAAATATCAGACTTATTCTTAACCCAGCTTTCATAGTTCCATTCCAACAACCAGACTAACAGTTTTCTCTCAGAACAAGCCTTAACCAATGGGAAGCTGGGTGATTTCCTGATGGGTGAGATTGTTTCATTTTGCATTGCTTCTTGGCTATAGTACCCACCCCTCCTGGTGATTGGATCTCAACATGCAGAGGTTTGCCTTCTGAGTAGAGATTGAATCTTAACTTCAATGGGGAGTCTCATTCAATATTAAAATGTTCCTGGACCAGTTCACTTATTCAGCAAATATTTACCCAACCTGGCTCTGGGCCTGGTGCCAAGCCAGATGCTGGGGAGCAAGATAGACATAGGGCCACCGTGCTAGACCGCTGTGCTGGAGCCGTGTGGTCATGCTTCCAGGCAGCCTCCTCCTCCTCTCCTCTTTCTCCTCCTCCTCTTCCTCAACCTCTTCCTCTCCTCCTCCTTCTTCTCTCCTTGCTCTTCTTCCTCCCAATCATCCTTCTTCTTCTTCTCTTCTCCACAGTAACCCAGAATAGCCCAGAACTTCTGCCTTAGCCTCCCAAGTGCTAAGGCATGAGCCACCCTGCCTGAAAATTTCTTTTTGGCAGGCAAGGGGGTGGAGTGTGGAATTCCATGGTGTCAGAGAAAGTGGTGGCATGAGCAGAAGATGGACATCACCTCCTGGCCAGCATCAGATGGACAACAGCAGCGGGAAGTGTGCATGCTTGGATATTTTAAATGACAGGGGGTGTGGCTGTGTTTCCTGTATTCTTGGATATTGTCCTATATGCTCATCAGGGACCAGCTCTGTCCAGCTGTTCCTGGGCCTGGTCCCTGACCTCCATGATCTCCTCCCAGATGGCTTCTCTCACTCTTCAGACTCAGCACCAGTCCCCTCCCTGAGCTCTTTGAATAAGTTGGGCCCTGTCACCCTCTGTTCCCATCAGCTTGTCCCTATAGTCACTCATCACACCTCATACTATATGCACGACCGCCTCTCCAAATATTTATAGTTGGACTCTGTCACAGTAAGGGTTTCATCTTGTTTACTGTGAAGCTCCAGTCTAGGCCAGTCCAGGCCCCGCCTGGATCTTGGGAGATATCTGGTGGGTGAGTGAGTGAATCACCATGAAGTTAGGATAGGAGGAAACTGTCTAAGTGGCTGAGCATCCCAGCTAGGGCAGCCCCTGCAAACCCATCTAGTCTCACAAATTAGCTGATAGAAAAACAAAGGAAGTCACTAGGAAAAGCATGGGACACCCTCAGTATGGGAAATCATTTTTCCAACTTTGCCTTTTATTGTCCACTTTCCCTACAGCTTCCTTAAAGGAGTTACTAGTCCCATGAACCTCCAACCACCAGAATTAATTGCCGTCTCTCAGTAGCTAACATCTCTTAACAGCTCCATGGCAACTGTGCTTTGCAAATGCCAGCAAATGTTTTTTCCAAAGGGACTCTACCCTTACAGAAAACAGAACATTTTGAGTGAAATTCAAACATACTTTTTGAATAGCTCTGTTCATATTTCTTCACACTTTACAAATGCTTTCTTTGCAAACATGGGTGTCCCAGTTCCCCTGGGCCTGTGCCAAGGCCCTCAGCCCAGCGTCTGCTTTCCCAGCTTTGAGACAGCCTTGGTGAAACTTGATGAAAACAAACAGGGCGAGAGAGCTATGAGTTCCCCAGCCAAGGTGGGCGCATGCATGTGTGTGTGTGCAAAGATGAGGAAATTTTGTCTCCCACACCAGTGATGACCAATTTTAATGGCCACTAGAACTCTGCCAAGAGACTTCCAGAACTCCCACAAAATTTGGTGAGAAAGAGCATCACTCTCCGTGGTTTACTGCAAAGACAGAGAATGGGGTGGAGAGATGGATCAGCAGTTAAGGCACTTGCCTGCAAAGCCTAACAATCTGGGTTCAATTTCCCCAGTACCCATGTAAATCCAGATATACAAAGTGGTGCATGCATCTAGAATTCACTTGCAGTAGCTGGAGGCCCTGGTGCACCCATTCTCTCTGTCTCTTCTCTCTCTCTCTCTCTCTCTCTCTCTCTCTCTCTCTTTCTCTCTCTCCAAATAAATAAAAAAAATTAAGACAGAGAATGGAGATGACCATATGAAAAGTCAGAACAAAGCATCCTGGTGTACCCCTACTTCTGGAGGATAAAACATGGCAGAAATGATGTCAAAGTGAAGACAAAGACACACTGGCATAAATATGCAGAAGAGTCTTGTAGCATCATTCACTCTACTTTAGCAATGGTGGAAAAAAATAAAGGGAAAGGGCTTAGAGCAGACGGCCAGTATATGAGCTACCCACTGGCAGATGTGCTTGCCCTATTGCAAAGGTGGTGCCCAGTGGCAGCACAGATGGGCTCCCAGGTTACAGGTCCATGCTAAGCTTTCACTGCCCCAAGGGCAAGTGTGTTTAGCCAGTGCAACATTTATCCAATACTTGTTGACCACCAGGATGAATTTTCTTCTGAGTTAGGGTGCTCTCAGGAAGCCTAGATCTGGAGGAGGGATGTAGGACCCCAGCCAATGATCAGGGAGATGAGGCAGGCCAGCCAATGTTGTGTTGGAGGTCTCAGAAGAATAATACTCTCTAGTTGAAAGATAAGAGAAGCTGCAAGGACAATGTGATACTGAAGCTAAGTCTTCACAAGTAGATGGAAGGTGGTGGGATTCCAGACTTTGGAAACAGAAAAGGCAGAATGGGTGGCCAAGCAGGCTGAGTGGTCCCAATGTTGGAGGCCAATTGGTATGAAAAAGGAGTGTGGTAGCAGAGCATGATTGGTAAAAGTCTATCATGAGGGTCGTGGCATTTGGTATCAGGAGTGGGGTTGTGTTTACTGGAAACAGGGACTGTGGAAGGTCAGCAACAGAGTTGGACATTGGAAGATGGCTTCAACAGTCAGGTGGAAGAGCCTGGATCAAAGGCAGAGAATCAGGCCAGGACCCAGGGACAACATAGGGGGTCCAGGCTGGGTCAATAGTCCAAGGCATGGAGAAGATTCTTTCCTTCCCCCTCGCTGTCTCTGTTCCTTTGTCATTTCAGCAACAGCACCTGGGACGGAAGGAGCTAGAATCAAGACCACATAACATTGTGGCTCAATGCTATCCTCACTGGAGGATGTGGGTCTTAGTCTTTCAGAGCAATTCTCAAAGATGCCTGAGGAAAGCTAGAGAAGAGTGGGTGGGTTCATCAGCTCCCAGCAGACCACAGGTGATATCCACAGGAGAGGGGGCATTTTGAGATACTACAGGGACTTAGGGGACTTAATCTGCTGCTGCAGTGATTGGCATGAGACCAACCTGATTGCTAGCTTCTCTCTCTCTCTCTCTCTCTCTCTCTCTCTCTCTCTCTCTCTCACACACACACACACACACACACACACACACACACACACACATTATCTTTCTGCCTTTCCATCCTCTCCTTTCCTTTTCCCCTCTCTTTCTGTGTTCTCTTGATACTACAGATTGAACCCAGTGCCTTAAGTGTGCTAGACAAGCATTCTACAATTGTGTTACATTCCCAGCCCTTTTGAAATTTTATTTTGAGACACAGTCTAAGTTGTCCAGACTGGCCTTGAACTCTGCCTTCTCCATAGCTGGGATTACAAGGGTGTTCACCAGGGCTAAAGATGGGGTCTTGATCTTGTTGGTATTCAGGATGTGGAGCCCTCTGGCTGGGGGCCCAGCTGGCATTTCTTGCAGGGCTCAGCTTGAGGGGAGGGGCAGCCACCGAAGCAGCTCTGCAAGGGGGACAGCCAGATTCGCCTGCGCCATTAACAAGGCAGTTCTGTTATTACCCAAGGAGGCTTACAGGTTATCAGCAAGCTACAGGAGCCACTGGAGAAAGGAAGAAGATAAAGAGGGATTTAAAAAGAAAATAACAAAAAGAAAAACTGTATTTTCCAATTCAAACCCTGCCCTGAAGTAGCTTTGTTAACCCCCAGTCACTCTTTCAAGACATAAACTGTTAAGGGCCACAATGACTTCAGTGATTATACTTTATCTTGTCCTACCAAGGTATTAAAGAGGAACTTGGGAACACATTAAAAAAAAACATACAGCCCAATTTCACCATGATTCCCTCTAAAACAATTGCTAGAATCTCACCATTTCAGTTGCCAGAGCATAAAAATCCTATAGCTGCTTGGTGGGCCAGGCAGCCAGCTACCTGTCAATCAGGGCAGAACATAGTGCTCTGTATCTTTAACAGGATCTAATGGAGGCATCCCCTCAGGGGCTTCCCCAGAGCAGGAGAGCTGACCCAGGCCTCAATCTCCTGGATTCCCCCACTTAGAATGCCTGTCCTGCCATCATTCCCACCAAGAAAACACTGAGCAGAAGGAAAGAGCTAAGCTCAGTGCCCCTTTCCAGCCCACAAAGGATCTCCCACCAAGGAGCCTATTCACCATCAAGACCATAAAGAAAGGCACTTGCTGTGAAGCCAGCCTGATTTGAAATGTCTCTTTGGGTAGATGACATTAGGTTCTGCCCTTCTGCACAGCCTGTACAAAGCCAGTGACCATTGATTCTGAGAGTTCTGGATATCAGGAAGGGAAAGGCAGGGTGCCAGCAATGGAGGAAGAGAGAGGGCCCCCTGTGCTCACTCTATCCCTGTCCATGGGGTGATGGGGACCAGTCAAGCCTCTCCTGGCTGTTTCGCCAGCTGAAGTAGGAGATGGATAACGCGGCCTTGGTGAGCCTTTTGTATCCTCCCAGCTTGATTACCCTGTTCTAAGAGGAAGGACCAGGAGCCACATGCTTAGCAAGCTTCTCTACCAGGCTGCCTTGTTCTTGTGCTCTGCTTGGCCAGTACTGTGTACTTTGGGCAGGACCCTTCCCTGTAGGAGTTCTCTGTGTTCCCACAGAAGACCCATGACTTCTTATCCAAGGCCGGCTGGAAGGACTCTTAACAGTGATCTCCACTAAATCAAAACTTAGTTCAAGGTGAGAGCAAGAGACAAAGGGGGCTCAAATCAGCAATCCAAGATCAGGCTCTACCAACTGTGGGGCGTGAGCTGCCTGCGTCACTGAGAAGTCCCTAGCAACCGAGAAATGGAGGGACAGACACAGAACACAGGCTGACACTGCCAGCTCTGCCTTCCTCCACACAGAGCATCACATTGCTGTACCTCCTGAGTTTGGGTTCCTGAAGGAGATCACTCCAATATCCTGATCTCCACAAATCACTCCTTCTGGAGCAGCCTTCTAGGACCTAATAATGCCCCTTTTTTTAAATTTCTTGATGTTTTTCAGCCTGTGTTTCCCTTGGTACAATGAATCCCGTGTTTGCTGGCCCCTGCATAGCTTGTTTTGGGGGTACAGCAACACCCTTATTCTTAACATCCAGGGATAAAACACTCCTCACTTTCTCTTCCCCTTTCTGACGCAAAAGATGTAAGCGAAAAGATTCCCCTTTCTTCTCAGCCTTTGTCTTTCTAGACAGAGAAATCCTTATGTCCATTTGCCAGGGGTTGACCACACCTCTGCAAAGAGGCTCCCCTCATTCCTGCACTCACCTTTGCAGACAAGCTCTCTAACTAAGGCAGCCTTGGGCACTTCCTTCCCAGTGCCAGGAACCACTTCTCCAGAGTGGGCCTTTGCTGGTCCGGGCACTTAGGCCAGAGGCTTCTGTAAACCATGGGGGTCTTGCAGCTCAGGCTCTCAACCTCCCTGGACAGTGGGTTCTCTCTCTCTTAACCACTGTCCCTCCTTACCCATGGGAACCCATCTGCCATTCTTCTACCCAGCAAAACCACCCCATGAGCTCTTTCCGTACCCAAAGCAGTTCGGTCCTGGGAGGATTCTTCCCCAGATAATTCAGGATTTTAAACAAGCCAGCATCTGTCCAGGCTGGTGTGAATATCACCATTTGTCCATCTAGAATGTGCCAGCATATCTGCCCCCTCATACATCTCTGGACAGCCAGGTTTTGTCACACGACAGGAAGTTCTTCCCTGCATCATGTGTCCAGATGATTTGGCCTCCTGAGAGTCTGGGTAGAACTTTCTCAGAGACTTGTAGAAAGCCCCACAGGCAGGACCTTCTGATTCTTTAGGCATGTCCATCTTTGTCTGTTCTGGCACAGTGACATGATCACCTTGGGGTGTCCAGGACTGTGGACTGGGTGCCCCACATTCATATGTTTCTTCTCTATCACCTTCACACAGAGGAGGCAGAGCCAGCCAGCCCCTCAGCCTGCATGGATCCCAGAACCCCACACCAGGTGGGAATTGTTTAACTAGATTCCCATGACTGGAAAATTCTGGTAATTGTGTAATAACAACAGCAGCAGCACTCAGCAATTACCCAGGGTTTTTCATCTTCAGGTCACTTTACCCACATTAACTAATTAAGTCTCCCAGCCTCCCTCAGAAGCAGGAGGGATGCTGGCCTAGCTTCCCACCATTGTGCTTCCTTAACGAGGACAGCCCTCTGAGGGGGGCTGCTCTCTGCCCCACATGGGCTCTCATGGCTCCTTGCTAGGCTTCTTCTGAGCACCCCACCCTATCCTGCTTAACACCATCAGGGAGTCCTGAGGTTTTCCCTCCTCACCATGTGGACTGCATTGGGGGGTGGGTCTGAGGCTCAGCACAGGATGTAGGGCCTGGCTCCCCAAAGAGCAGTTGACCATTGACCCTTGCTGTTCCAGGGGGGCACCCCTCTTCAGGTCCCACTCTCTCCCTTCCCTTTCTTCCTACTTCTTGTATAGTTGCTCTAACTTGGAGAATTGGGTTTTATAGCCACCCCCAGGGACTAGGTCCCATTTTTTGTTCCACCTCTCCTACCCACTCTGGCCAGACCACCATGGGTCCCTGATGTGGATACAGGGATGTCTGGGGCCTTGGCCCTGACCTGAGGAGCTTAGAGGCCAAGGCTAGATGCTCCAAGCACAGGCTCTCTTCTCACCAACCAGGCCCTTGCACAAGCGGTGATTGGGTTGCTGAGGCCCTGAGCCCTGAGGCCAGACTCACAGCCCTCCTCCCTGACCCACTGCCAAGGAGTCCAGAACACCTGGGGCACACACATGTACACACACACCATGCATGCATACACACACCATGCATACATAACACACCACATGCATACATACACACACCATGCATACATATACACATCACACATACATACACACCATGCATACATACACACACCATGCATACTATATACACATCACATGCATACATACACACACCATGCATACATAACACACCACATGTATACACACACCACATGTATACATACACATACCATGCATACTATATACACACCACATGCATACATACACACACCATGCATACATACACAGAGAGACAGAAAAGGTTGGGGACGGAGACAAAAAGTCATCTCTGAAAAGAGAGATTCCTACTAGGAGGTCTATGCCAGGGTACAGCAGAGTCTTACACCCCAGGACTCAGCAGTACACCACACAGAAATGGCCAAAGAATGTAGTGATCTCATGCATAGCTCCTTCCTATGGATGGCAGGGAGGAGAGAACTAAGGGGAAGACAGCAGCTGGAGGTGGGGTGGGGGCTTGCTACCGTCCCTAGAGGACCTGAGCAGCAGGTGGCAGACCCTGGCCCTCCTCAAGCTTCAGTGTTCTCAGCAGAATCCCCAGGGTGGGGGACTAGAACAACCCCCTTCCCAGTGGGACCATCAGCTCCCACCTCATCCCTTTACCTGGGGCAGCGAGGACTGGTGTCAAAGTGCCCGAGGCAGCTGAGCCTGGGCAGAAGGACACCCCAGCCCAGAGCTGCCTGCCGTCATCACTTATTCATTCCCTAATAAATCCTGCCCTTCCTCCCGCCAGCTCCACACTCTTGTTTTATGGGCTCCTTCCCTCATTGTTTATGAAGCACCCAGGTCCAGGAAGGGCTGCCTCTTCAGATCTGGTTCACGGGGCGTCACGATCTGCATAAATGGCTGTAACATGACAAATGCAATCATAGGATGGGCTTGTGGCACAAACAATGCTGATTTACCTCTGGCTCCCGTCCCCAAGGCCCTGAGGCTCACAGGCCCACCCCACCGTGCTCCCCACAGCAAGTGGGGGGCACTATTACATGCTATCATGACTTTCTGGGTAATGTATACATTTTCCCTATCACGCGGCTTCTCTCCTTCATTTTTCATGAGAACTGGCAGGAGATTAATGACTGAGCCACAGAAGAATCGGAACGCCACGCCACTCTGATTTATTGACCACTTAGCTCTGATGAAGCTGCAAACAAGAGTCAAACAGATGTTGCAGCTGCATTTTTCTTTATCAAAATCAACAGTTCTTTGCATTTTTAACCATTTCTTGCATCACTATCCTGTTTGCTCCACACAAAGGGAGGAAACTGAGTCTTCTTATGGCAGAGGCAAAGGATCGGGGCCAGACAGTTGGGATCCCCACCTGGCATCTAGCGCACCAGTGCTCAACCCTAGGATTAACCAAGCAAAGGACACTTGCTTTGGTCACTTGTGTCCCTTGGTGGGTATCACAGACAAGCTCACTACTCACCTATACCTCACCCCAGGACTTGGTGTAGACCCAGCATGGAAGGTTTCTACAAACACCCTCTACTCCATCTCAAACTGGTATCAGATTATGTATTACTCATCTGACAGACAGTGTTGAAGGCCTTGAGCGTGAGTGCCTTTGGTTTTGAACTCTAACAGGGGGTTCCCAAACTATGAAGGTCCAGTGAAGTGATTGGGTTCATGATCAAATAGATTTGGGAAAGTCCTCCCACCACCATGCCACAGAACAATCCTCACACGTCTGCTGCTGTCAAGGCAAGTTGTGCTCCGAAGAGCCTGTTTGGACATACACTCCCTGCAGAGTGTTTGAAGCTTCTGCTGAGCCTCTGGAAGAGAATGTCTTCAGTTTGTTTTCTCTGTTCCCGTTGTTGGTTGGCTCAGGGTTCTCTGGAGGAGTAGAGCTGATAGAATGAGTAGACATTGAAAGGGTGTGCATGAGATTAGTTTACAGGGTGCTGCTGCATAGTCCTAGAGTGGCTGAGAACACATTAGCTGCTCGGTCCACAGGGCTGGAAGCCTCAGCAATCAAATCTGGCACTGAAGGTCTGGGGGATTTCTGGAGAGCCTTCAGTCCACATTGGAAGGCTGAAGAGGCTCTACTGTCAGCTAAGGACAGCAACAGGGTAAATGCACTCACCAGCAAGGAGCAAGAGAAACCCATGAAAAAGGGCCTTTTCTCCCTGGCACTTCTTTATATATAGGGACCTCCACTGGAAGGGCCACCCACTCTGGAGGAAGCTCTTCCTGGAAATGCCCAGAGACCTGCCCACCAGGTGTGGTTCCTGGTCTAATCAAGTTGACAGTGGAAATGAATTGTCACAGGTGCCACTTGCAAAGGTGCTTGTCTGTGTAAGTTACCTTCATCGGTATCGGGACCAAATACCTGACAAGAAGCAACTTAAGGGAAGAAGGATTTATTTTGGTACATAGTTCAAAGGCATACAGTCCATCATGGTTCTGGGCTTGGATGTTAGCTGGTAATGAGGCATCCAGAGCTCACAAGGTAACTGAGAAAGCAGGACACGCTTGCGTGGAAACTGAGCAGAGGGAGAGGAGACCTCAGAGGACACAGGCTGAAAAAAAAATGACAGGTCTGGAGCTGATCAGGGTGGGCACTGTGGAGGGGTCATTGCACAAAGCTTCCGCAGGAGGTGACACTGAGGTGTGGAGACAAGGTACAGCACTGTCTGCCAGTGGCCATGGCACAAGCAGGCAGATCTGGAGAATGGATGGCAACAGCCAAGACCAAAGGGCGGTACGAAGCAAAGGACAGCTGGAAAGAAACAGATGTTGCACTTTGTCAGATATGTATGCTTTATTCTCAGGGCCAGGGCACCATCATAAAGTTGAGGAGGGGAAGATGGCTCAGTGGGTAAAACTTGTGAGGACCTGGATTCAGATCCCCAACATCCACAAAAGTGCAGGGTTTAGTGTCACAGGTCTGTAATTCCAGCCCTGGGAAGGCAGACAGAGGATCCTCAGGGCTCAATGGCTAGTTGAATCTCTAGCTGAATCAATGAGCTCTGGGTTAGGTGAGAATCCCTGTTTCAAAAACTAAGGTGCAGCCTGATTGAAGAGACATCTAACACCAGTCTCTGTCCTTCACGCACACACACGTGTACCCACACTCATATGAGCATACATGCATACTTGTACCCATACCACACATGTACATACAGGATCACACCTGCTGACATTAGAAGAATGAATGGGGGCCAGAAAGTGAGAGGTCAGGGAAAGGGCTCCATTCCCACATTCACACCGTGGAGAGGACTGGGCTCAGGGATGACAAATACATGAACCAAGTCAGGCTGGCTGGGAGGGTGTGGTAGTTTTGAGTAAATGTCCCCCATTAGAATTTATTATAATTGTGAATTGTCTTCAGCCTTCTGGCTGGAGGAAGTGTCACTTTGGCCTGGCCTCCTGGGGTCATGACACCCTTTCTAAATTGGATGCAAAATTCTAGGGATACATATGCAAAACAGTAGCCAGAACCCCAGGTCTGGCAGTTCTGCATTTTTGTGAGTTACACAGTTACAATGTGCTTGCTTGCTTGCTTGAGGTGCTGGTGGTGGGTTTCTCTCTCTGCTTGCTTCTGTGAAAGGGAGCCAGCCTTTTTCTTTAACTTCCCCTGGGTCTGTTACTTCAATAAATACTTTCCTCCCCAAAATTGTGCCTGGTTTGGAGATTCATCCCAGCAGTGTGTGTCTGACTATGACAGAGGGAGAGCTGACAGACCTGGTGATGTCCTCACGGGATGAGACAGGAAACGAGAGGGTGGCTGCCTGGTTCAGATGGGGACATCCCTCATTGGGGTAGCCTGGGAGGAGCTGTATATACAGATGAGCAGTTGTGCTTGGTCACATGAATGAAGCTGGGAGTATTTTTGAGGTCTGAGAGTAGCCACCCACAGGCAGGTGGGGCAAAGTGGACAGAGCTGAGTTGGAGAGAGACCTAAGACTCCTTGGGACCTGCAGGCTTGAGGCTGGATGCTGAATGAGAGCACCAAGCAGGAAGGGACAGAGGGAAGGAGAGAGAACCAGCCCCAATGCCTCCCATTCAGTACAAATGATCACCCCTAAATGACATGGGGACCGACTGGGGCTGCCAGTGGATTCGGGCCATTTCCCACAGGTGGCCTGCCTGCTAGAAGCTGAATTCTTCTCATCCTGTCAGAAAAAAACCTCCGGCTTTGTTTGGGTTGAGTTGGGTTGGGGTGACCAGCGAGGAGCAGCAGGGCTTCCGGCCATCCATATGGCACTCCATCCCTTTCTGAGGTCAGGCCAGCAGCCCTGTTGAGAAAGACAGGGCCTGCTTCCATTTATAGCTGAGAAATTTGAAGCAGTGAGAGGTGGGGTGGGTAGATACAGTCTGCAACATTTTCAGGAAGACTCTGGAACTTCTCAGAGATCCATCCACCAGCAGCAGCACTGACCACCTGCACCAGCCTTCACCACCAACCAGAACTGCAGGACATTTGAGGGTCCACTTCAAAGGTCACATTCACTCTATCTTCACTAAAAATTCCAGAGCCCAGTGCCAAGCCGAAATCCCCACCACACCCCAACCATGTCACAACTGGCAAGGCGGCAGGCAGCCTCTGACATCGTAACAAACATTCCATGAAGCTGATGCATTAGGGCTCTAAGGCGAATATATTTTTCTGCCAAGAATACCCCATAAAGTGTACAACTAATGAATAAAATCACAACGTTGCCAAGAAGTGATTATGTGCCCCAAATTTCAAAAAATACTGCAATCACTCTGTGTCTTAAAGTCAGCCCCAAGCCAGGAAGTGAGTACTTAATATTCCACTGGGAATCCCCAGCACAGGCTCCGGCTCCGTGGGATGGAATGTGAGTTACAGATGGAAGCCAGAGCCCAGTACTGCCTGCTTCCACCTCTCCCAATTCCAAGCCAGGCTTCCTGGCCACTGGGAAGTTGAGCTTCCTGCTAATTGTATGAAAGCAATGGAGACACACAGGCTAGGACCTCGTGTTGGGTACATGCTACTGAACAAGAGCAGATCTAGAACTCACAGATGGGCCCCTCACCACTGAATCTATGAACCCCTGAAATGCAGTGTTGATGTGTCATAGGATGGCTTCTGGAAACAGAGTGGACTGTCCATCCCCTTCATCAGATCATCAAAAGGCCTCAGATCCAGACAAGGTTTAAAACCAACCTTGATGCTGGGCATGGTGGCTCACATCTGTAATCCTAGTGCTCAGAAGGCTGAGGCAGGAGGATTGCTGTGAGTTTGAGGCCAGCAATAGGCTACTGTATTCGTTGCTTTTCTCATAACTGTGACTAAATACCTGACAAGAAACGACTTATGGAGGGTTTCTTTTTGGCTTACAGTTGAAGGGGATACAATCAATCCATCATGGTGGGGAAGAGAGAAAAGGACAGGCAGGGCTGGGCTATAAAACCTCAAGGCCTCTGCTTAGTGACTCACTTCTTCCAGTGAGGCTCCACCCCCCACAATGGTTCCACAACCTTCCCAAACAGTATCACCAGCCAGGGACCATGTATTCAAACACACAGCCTATGGGGACATTTCACATTCAAACCATAGCAGCCACATAGTGAGTTCAAGGCCAATCAGAGATGTGAGATCTGTCTCAAAAAAAAAAAAAAGGCAGCTTGCATGACGGTCTTCATTTTTTAAAACATTTCCCTGTCCTTGGTGGGCCCTGATCTTAACAGACTCCAAGTCTGAGAGCAGGGAAGACAGAAGTAATAATTCAGCTTTTTTCAATTCTACAAACCTGAAATGAGCATGTTATGACCAGGTATTGTCCTAAGAGCCAGGAGATACAGCAGAGGTACAGACCATGAAGACACCAATCAATCGATTGATTGATCCATCAGTGCATTGGATAGCCATGGGAGAGGTGGGAGAAGAGGGGCCAGGGAAGGCTTCTTAAAAGAAGAGGTGATCCTGGACTTGTTATCAAAATATAGGGGATGCTAGTTACTAAGAGAGTGACTAAGCCCCAGCAGGCAGACCTCAGAGCTTCCAGAGCCAGGAACCTTCTAGATGCCCAATGGCAGGACTCCGATTCACTGGCTCCCCAAGCCAGCTTGCAACCATGCCTGGGCCTCCCACAGGTCGCCCAGGCTCAGCAGGGCTGTAGGGCCAGAGGCTGAAGCTTTTCATCTCTGGGCTTCTGATATACCAGCTCCCTCCTGCAGGGTCAGGATCCTGCTCCAGGGACAGGATCAGAGGAAGCCCCAGGTGGCCTGCTGGTCCCCATGGTCCTTTGATCCTTCCTCATCTTGCTCAGCAGCTGGCCCTGATGCCTGAGATTCAGGCTCAGGCTCAGACAAGAACTCTCAGCCAGCCTTGGCCATGAGCAGAACAGAATACAGGGCTAGAACTCGGGAGAGTCCTATCCCCTCTGAGCCACCCCACCCAGGCAATGAGCTGGGCAGTTCCACCCAGCCCGCCCACCTCTCTGACATATTGAAAGAATAAAGTGCAAAGGAAAGTGGGAAAATAGTCGGGCCAAACACAAAGACACAACCAGATGTCTTGGCAGAGCCGGAGTTTGGAGTTGGAGCCCTGGCTTCCAGCCCAGGCAGGTCCCTCGCCAGGCACAGAGCTCTGGGCAAGCATAACTTCACAGAGCTTCTCTGTCCAGAGGGAGGGTACCCTGCCCGGCCCCACCCGGCCCACCTCCCTGGCTAGTGCAGGCAGCAAATGAGATAATGGCAGGAAAGCACTCTGAAAAGAAGGAAGTGGAGCACCCATGTCAGAGATTATCATTATTATTAAGGAGCCTATTACCGCAATCCAGAAAAGCTACCATTAACGAGAAGAGAAGGCCCCTGCTCGTGTTGATTTAATTTCCTGGTTAACTGAGCGTTGGTAAGAAAAAAAAAATCTATGTTTCAACTCTTATTGGAAATCTTTTTAAATTATTCCAGTCTACTTTCTTACACTGGTCATGGTGTGGTCTGGAGTCTTTATTTCTTAATGGGTTGATGGATTCATCTATTCATTTATTGCTCTTGCCATGACTAATTCCAAACATGGCTACAGGCTTACTCTCCTCTGGGAGCCCTGACCAGTCACTCCCAGGACTTGTGTTTGGGACAAACACAGGGGATAAGTGTGACAATCAAGCATGAAGGGGCCTTTCAATGAGGCTTTTCTGGAAGTCCCTGTGGTCTTTTAATATGTTGCTATTCATTTCCTTAGGAAGAGTCAGGATAAAAGTGGTTTAAGAAATGCCTTCTAGGGAGAGTTAGCTCTGTGGTTAAAGGTGCTCACTTGCAAAGCCTGAGGGCATGGGTTCAATTCCCCAGTACCCATGTAAGACCAGGTGCCCAAAGTGAAGCATGCAATCTAGAGTTCATTTGCAGTGGCAAGAGGCCCTGACACACACCCATTCTTATTCTCTCTCTCTCTCTCTCTCTCTCTCTCTCTCTCTCTCTCTCTCTCTCTCTCTCTCTCTCTCTCTCTTTCTCTCTCTTTCTCTTTCTCTCCTTGCAAATAAATTAAAAGTATCCTTTTTAAAAAGGAAATATCTTCTGGCTGGGGTAGAGGGTTAAGAGGGTTTCAAGGGCTGTCCAGGTGTGTCTACAAAGAGCATGACTGGTTTTGTTTGGTTGGTTAGTCTCTTGTAGCCCAGGCTGGCCTCAAACTTGCTATGTACCCAAGAATGACCTTGAATTCCTGATCCTTCTGCATCCACCCGACAGATGATGTGACTACAAATATGTGTCACCACACCCAGTTTGGCACGATTGCTTTAAATAAGCTTGTCAGGCCTGACATGACCAAATAACTAGCCTCTCTTTTGGGGGTATGGGAAGACCACCCCCAAAGGCTTCATGCTGGTTGAAACAAAGCTGCTGCCCCATGAGGCCTTCTGGTGTGTCATCACAAGAGGCAGTGGTAGCAGAAATAGGAGCCCAGTGTGTTGGATTGACTCTGGGAGGAAGAGATGGACAATTTAAATAGAACCACTTGGAGACAAATGTCCCCAGTGTCTTTGGACCAGGAGTTCTTAAGCTCCATAGGGGACTGGAAGGAGCAGTTTCCAAGATCCCAGGCAACAGCTTTCTGCTGGGTGAGATGTGATGTGGAATTTCGATGAGCCGTTGATGTGGGGAAAGCCACAAACAGAGAGAAGCAGAGTCTGAAGCCCTGGAAGCTCCTTTCCCCTTGGGTGCCTGTGTCAGGGACCTCAGAGATTGTGACCAGGATGTGAGCGTCAAACATGAAGCAGAGGGGTCGAGGGATGTGGACCAGCTGCTGCTGTGGGTCTGAGAGTTGGATTCATGGCTGGGTCCTCTTTCCATGCGTGTCAGCTACCGTGTAGGTCGGTGGTTTTCAATGGGGGTGTTTGCCCTCAGGAACCCTGGTCGATGTCTACGGATTTTTTCAGTTGTTTCGATGAAGAGGGGAACTTAACGGCATGTGGTGTTGGAGGCCAGGGAATGTGCCCATGAGGCACACACAGTCACCTGCTTCTGTGTGTTGAGAGTGCCCATGCCTACAGGTGGCATGGGGACAATCTGCTCCGTGGTGCCTTCATGCTCCCAGTGTCTGCTCTCCCTGCAGAACCCCGACATCGTCCTGGTGCACTACCTGAACGTGCCGGCCATAGAGGATTGCGGCAAGCCATGCGGGCCCATCCTCTGCTCCATCAACACCGACAAGAAGGAGTGGGCGAAATGGACAAAGGAGGAACTCATCGGGCAGCTGAAGCCCATGTGTGAGTACCTCCCCTGCTGGCCGGCACCATCAGGCTGTGCCTCGGGAACTCCACACAGATCCCCATTTCCCTCAGAGCACAGTGACACAGTGAATTTAGCTCGAATGATGCCTACTCCTGCCTGGTGGTCCCTGGATCCTCACAAGCTTCCTCTGTGACAATCGGGGCACAAACTCTGAGGCCCATGTAACAGATGGGGAAGGTGAGGTTCAGAGACCCAAAACAATGCAAGCAGAGATGGAACAGGACTTTGAGCAAGATGGCAGGCCAGAAGGGAGGGCTAAACCAAGTTGGCCTTGGTTCTCACACTCAGCCACCCACGCTGGCTCTGGGCTCAGCGGCAGCCTGCTGGCCTCGGGCTGCCACAGCGCCCAGCCTGGGTGGCAAGCAGCTTTGGTAATTGAGTGGATTTCATTTTGTCAGCAAAGTAAAGCTTTCTGAAGCATCTGTCAGGTGCAAATCACTGACGTAGAAGGCGAATGCGCCCAGGAAGCTGAGGCACCCGGGGCCCTGCTATCACAGGTGTCGTAGAGCTCTCGGTGGCCTCTCTTGCCCCTGCTAGCATGACACAGCCAGAGAGAGAAGAGGCTAGGACTGGCGAGTGCTGGGAAGGGGTCTGCAGAGATGGTGGTTTCTATGATCAGGCAGAAGGCTTGTCACCATCAGGACTTGGAAAGATGGGACAATGGGACATTCAGGAGCAGGACTGCCCTGAGCTGGCTGGAAGTGGGACCACAGGGAGCCACTAGAACAGGCTGCTGAGACCTGCTCCTCTTGAGAGTCCTATGTGCCCAAATTTGGTTTGCCACAAGTCTCCCAGTTAGAGGGAAGGTTCACCAGGGACAGGCCCAAGAGGGTGATTCTTCAAGACAGGTCACCCCTGGGCTGTCCTCCTAAGCCGACTCGGCTGCTGCAGGGGTCCCAGGGACCTTGGGAATTCGGGCTTCACCTTCCACTACAACTCAGACTGTGTCCCGCCTGGTCTAATGACATCTATGTATACCCTCCTGCCCATAGCCAGCAATGTCACCCCCTCAAGTCCCCACCTCACACCCCTGACCCTCCCCAAGGCCTTGCGGCTATTGTGCCCTTCCTGGTTTCTCCTCAAAACAGTTTCCTTTCCTGTATCTGCTCTCTTCATCTGTTCACCCCCCCCAGCCTGGGCTCAGCCTACAGTTTCCCTTCTAGAGGTCCCCTGACCTTCTAAAGCACCCCACAACCAAAAGGGCCACACATGTTTCTTCCTAACTTTTCAGAGGACCCAAAGGTGTGGAAAGCCCCCAGCATGCAGCAGGTACTCAATCAGCCTGTGGGATGTGAGCAGAAAGCAGCCTGGCTGGCTTTAGTCCAGTCTCTGGAGGGCCCCAACATCCGGGTCCTGAGAGCCAAGGCTGCCCAAAGAAGCCTTCCCATAGCCAGGCAAGTGAGCCTGGGATTGGGGGCCATACTTCACTTACTTCTGATTCAGCATCCAGAAGGCCTCAAAGAACACTGACAAGCAGACGGGTTCTGTCACCCTATGCTGGGCCCTGAGGCCCTTGGCCTTTCACCTAGCCAGAGCCTCAGCGGGGCCAGAACAGCAGGTGTGCCCTTGGTGTGTGCTTATGCTACCTGGCTGGGCAGTAGAAAGAGCTCTGGGACCCCAGAGGTGAGCCTTCATCCTGGTTCATCTACCTCACTGTTGACCTCGGGCCAATCACCACTATCCCTGCTCTCCAGCCCCACTTCTGCATGGAGACATGCAGCTTCCAGCTGGCTCAGTGAGGCAAGCTCTGGTCTCTGCCATCATGCACCTCTGTCCAAGAACCAGAGGATGCTCTTATGCCAGTATTGTGTGAGATGAAAGCACTCTGGGTACTTCAAGGTCACCCTGAAGATGTCCACAGGATAGTGCCATCCACAAAGCAGGCTTGGGCCTTCTTCGTGGTGCCTAACCATTGCTTCCAAAATAAAGGCTGGAAGGAAGACTCAACTTGAAAGTGTGACCAGAATCCTGGTGCTTCTGCAACTGGTCCCAATCCTCAATGTCCTCCAACTAAAAGGATCTGGCACCAAAGTGTCTCCTGTAGGAGCAAGACATTGCTTCTCACCTCTCTAGGACTGTCATCTTTATCCTCTAGGGTCACTGGAAGGAGTTCCTCCTGTCACATGCCACTGGCGATGAGTTGTCTGCCCGTGAAAGACCCCAGCCATGCCACCAGGAGATACAGGCTGGTCCTTGGCAGAAATGCCATAGACTGTGTGAGCTGAGGACACGCTCTCAGGGGAAGCCATATCTTCCAAGGTGGCCTCTGACTGGGACATGAGCTTCTCTCGACACTCACAGCCAGCCGATCCTGAAGCCAGCCTTGCCAGGCTCCCTGGCATGTCACACAGGAGTGCCACCTCTAGCCTGGCAAGGGGCTCAGGATCCTGAACTCCAGGGGCGAAGGCAGACTTGACCTCGCCTCGGAGGCTTCCCAGGAGGAAATCAGGAAGGCCTGTTCACAACCTGACAGGCATCCAGGAAGTTATGTGACGTGACTGTCAAGGGGACAGAGTGGGAATATCACTTAACACATCCTGCATGCCTGTGGCCAGCTCTACTGCCCAGACCCGGACTGGGAGCCACCACCTGGAAACGCAGTCCCAGCTAAGGGCGTAGCTGGGGATTGGACTTGGAACACACATGAGCACCGGCCAGCAGTGTGAGGGAAGGCAAAGTGTGCAGGGAGCCAGGAAGCCATCAGATTTGGTTCCAGATTCAGGCACTTGAGCCAAGCACATTAGCTTCATCCCATTTTCACATAAATCACATTCCTTCAAAGGCTTCACAGTTTGATTTCCTGGTGTTTCCAAATGTCTCTGCCCTGCAGCAAAGTTGTCAGTGGCTGAATCAAAACACTGTGCTTATGGTGGTGCAGGGCCTCCATCAGCAGCCTCCGCCTCACCTGTCCTGAGATAGGGCCTCTCGGGACTCTCACAAGCCAAATGCCATCACTCTCTGAGCCAGATGTCTCCTGAGAATCCCTTCCTGATTCTTGCAACCATGTCTGTAGTCAGAGTGGTCTTCCTGTCTCCTGCAATGTGAGGGAGGCCTTGTCCAAATAAAGAACACATTAAGATGCCCAGTAGAATTTCCAACCTGTTCCCAAAGAATACAGCCAGATAACAGCAGCCTAACTCAAAGAGAAGCCTGTTCCTTTTATGTCTATTTTGCAGTCCCTGGTTAAGATCGGCAGTCCCCAGCGTCAGGATCAGACACCGAGGCTCCTTTAAGAGGTCAAGATGGCTGCTCCAGCTCCTGCCATCACAACTGTATTGTGATCAGTGAAAAGGGGAGAAGAAACAATAGAAGACACGCTTCCTCCCTTTAAGAAATGACAAGTGATCACTTTCACTGGCTTGTCTGTCTCGCAGTCAGTCACCCCTAGTCGGAAGGCAGTCTGAACAGTGTGGTGTTTTGATGAATACACTTAGCACAAGGGCTCAGCCTGAGATCCTGTCTCTGAATTCAACTGCTCTTGGCCGGAAGCTCCATGTGTCACTTCCTGGGAGTTTGGGGGTCTGATCCAGTGCATCTGTTCTGAGAGCCACTGCTTTGCACCTACAGGACCTCCCCCATGTGAGCGAGGCACTGGGCAGAGGGGGACCACCCCCCCCACCAGGCCTAATGCAGAGATGCTTTGGAGTAGAAGGCTGCTCTGCAGGCAGCGTTTGTCAGCTTGACGCTCATTGGTTCAGAGCCACTGTGGCCCAAACTTTGCACCCTCAGCACCTGTGACACAATGGGGAGCCAGATGGAGCCAATTCCCCTGGGACACCGCCCCCCCCCAAAAAAAAAGAAAGTTCTGACCCACTTCTAGCTGCCCTTCAGGGAAGGATATGTTAGCCTCTTTCCCGCCAGCAGGTGATGTCAGTGAGATCCTAGCAGCCAGTGTGAGGGACAGGGTATCTCGTGGGGTTTTGTATGTGTGGTGTGCGTGTATGTCCACATTGGTATAGGCACGCATATGTGCATTTTGAGGCCAGAGATTTATATTGGGTGTCTTCCTGGGTCACTCTCCACTTTATTTACTGAGCAGGATTACTCACTTAAACCCAGAGCTAGCCCATGTGGCTAGTCAAATTGGTCCCAGTGATGCCCTGACTCAGCCTCCCAAGCATGGGGATTACAGGTGGGCCACCATGCCTGCCCAGCCTCTAGGGAACAAAGCTCCTTCCCTCACACTTGCACAGCAAGCCATCTCCCCAGCGCCAAGAGTGTGGCCCTTCCCCTAGCAGTGAGCAGGCCTGGCTGTCCTTCCCTTGGAGGGTGGCTGGAAGGATGACCCCATGCCACAAGCAGGGTCTGAGACTTCTGCAAGTCTCCACCACCCCAAAGAGCACCAGGAGGCCCCAGCTGCCATCCAACCAGCCAGGCCTTGGCTCTGCCCCACTGCCGTTCTGGAACCCCACGGTGTCGTTCCATCTCTAGAGGCCCATGTGGCAGGTGTCCTCAGCAGCACAAGGAGCCCCAACAGGAGAGTTGGCCAGGGAGCCACCCTGACCCCAGGCTGATGGCCACTACACAGCCCCCCTGCACCAGGCCATGTGTACCTGTCATACCTGAGTACCATGCACAGAGCAACCTCACCACCCTTGGGCACATGTGATTTTGGCAAGGGGACGGCTTGGTTTTCTAGTTCCCTAACCCCTGATGTTTTTTTTTCCCCAAAGCCAGCCCACCTCCCTGCCCTGGAGACAAAGCCAAGGGCACAGGAAGTGGCTCCGTGGGCTTGAACGGCAGTGAGGACAAGGGTGGGTCTTGTAGAAGGACTTGCAGCAGAAGGCAGGCAGGATGGAAGCTGGAATATAAACAAAGGAGGCACAGATCTGGGGGAGCCTTGCCTGAGCTCTCTGAGCTGCTGCATCATCCTTCTTGGGGACAGATGACACGACAGGCCCTGCCTCCTGGGATCCCTGTGGACCTGAAATGACATCACAGACATAAACTAGGTAGTGTTCTGACACACCATGAGGGAAACCAGTCCAAAGCCGGAGAACAGCACCTCTGGAGGCAGAGCATTTAACTCTATACCCAACTGGGGCACCCCAAGGCCAGCTAGACATCTCCTGGGGCTCCTTCAGCCAGACCAGGGCCACTGAGATCCACCCTGCACCAGGCCTGGGGAAGAGGCCATGCAGGAGGAGTCCCAGGCCCTGGGAGAGACCACCATCAAAGGAAGCAAACAAACCCCAAAGACACTCAGGGGACTAGAAATTCAGAAGAGGGGACAGCAGTCTCCTGAGAGAAAGAGGCTTCACTCTGACTTGATGACAGTAGGATTTGGTGGCCCATAGGAGACGGTGAGGGATAGCAGTCAGTTTATGTGCGATGGCAAGAAGGAAGGGGCGGAGGCAAGGCACACGCCAAGCGTAGCCCTGAGAGATGAGGGCGTCAGATGTGTAACGTACAGGACTGGTTTAGTATAAAGGGACGGAGACCACACCGGGTGTGAGAGCAGATTCAAGTCGCATGTGGAGTGGAGGCAGGGATATGGAAGAAGCCCATCCATGTTCAGTATGAGGGCATGGAGGCCTTGTTGAGAGTGACGAGATGAGGGCCATGCTAAATGTGAGGTGAGCCAGGCGTGGTGGCACGTACCTTTAGTCCCAGCACTCAGGAGGATCGCTGTGAGTTCGAGGACACCCTGAGACTACAGAGTGACTTTCAGGTCAGCCAGGGCTACAGCGAGATTCTACCCTGAAAACCCAATCAATCAATAAATGTGAGGAGATGAGGGCCATGAGTGTGAGCTGTGGGGAGGAGGCTATTACTGAATGTGAGGGAGGCAGACACAGAGCATGAGAGGATGGAGACCGTATCAAGTGTGAGGGGTTGTGGCCATGTTGAGGGTTGGGTGGAAGCCATGTTGGATGTAGTGTTGAGGTCGTTGAGGCAGTAGAGGGCATGTTAAGTGTGATGAGGTAGAGGTCTTGCTGAGTGTGGGGTGGAGACCATGTTGAATGTAGGGTGGAAGCCACGGTGAGTGAGTAGGTTGGAAGTGCTAATGCTCCCAGCAGCCCTCAGGTGCCTGGGGCCCCATGGGCTCTGACAGGAGCCTCAGCCTGCACTCAGTGCTTTCCTGCCCCATGGCAGCAAGCCAGGCAAGGCTTGCAGGGCCGTGAATGACCGCAGACAGTGAGCTCACGCTGCGAGCAGTGGCTTTGGCAGCAGAGACACGAGACAGAGCAGCTGCTTGGTGACACCTGCCTCTCCCAGAGCTCCTGACCCCCACGGCTCCACCAGCAGAGACCCCAGAATCTAGTGTCCTCTCCTACCTGTCCCATGCCTAGGACTTGGAGTGGATTCATGTCTTGCTTTCTCATGATTTTTCAGACAAAGACCAAAGATTTGGTAAGGGGAGGGTGTTTATTTGTTTTGCTTTTTTGCTTAGATTGTAATCCTGGTGATTATAGGATATCAAGAAGTAAAATCAACAAAGGTTTTCCTTTCCTGGGCTTCCCAAACCAGTTCCTGGTCAGTTAGCGCCATCTGGTGGCCAGTGGCAGCAGACCAGTTCCAGGATGGCCCAGCCCAGCCTCTACCTAAGTGGCATCTGGGAGGCTAGGCTGGGAGGCCTGCCCTGAGGTTCTAGAGTTGGGGGTACCTAGCAGGGCTGGAGCAAACAGAAGGGAGCCTGGGGGAGTATGGGATGGACGCTGTGTTGCGTACAAGAGGATGCAGATTATGTCAAATATGACAGATGGGGGCCACGGTGAGTGTAGACTGTTGTTCCATTTTCCCTCCTCCTCAACCCATCTGAACTAGATATCCCAGGGGTGGGGGTGGGTGCTCATGACTGCGACCATGTGCTTGGCCCTGACTGGGAAGGAGGCTCAGCTGGCCAAGAAAGTGACAGCGCAGGTGTCCAGGGCCTGCAGGTGTGACTGTGAGGAGAGCAGAGGGTGGGAGTCAGCTTGGTGGAGAAAGCTTCTAGAAAGGACTCAGATCCCCCAGCACCCGTTCTGTGCAGTGAGACTTTCAGGATAGGAACGAGGGACAGTCCCTGGGGGTCCCAGCGGCCTGCTGTACTGTCACCTTGACTGTCCTGTAGCTCAGCAAAGCGTGAGTAGACAGTGGGTTTTATGGCAAGAGCAGTGGTCCACCTCAGAACCACCTGGGCAGGCCCCGAAAAGGTAGGTTTCAAAGTCCCTGTCCAACCATTCTGATTCCCAGGTTGGAGCAAACCACAGGACTTTGGTGTTTTAAGCACCATGCTTGTGCCGGAGAAACTTCTAGATGCTTGATCCTGAAACATGTGCTGGTGAGAGGTCAGCCTAGGGGCAGTGCCTTGGAGAGCTGTGTGTTAGCCCCCTCACCCTGAAGGATCCTCTTTGGGGGACAGCTGGTCTCACCCCTGGTGGCAGAGAGGCAGGATTTATATGGAGACTTCCAGAGGAAGATTTCCAGAACATGCATGAAGATGGAAACCACGGTTTGTGGGTGTTCTTGAACCCCTGAGATCTCTCCCTAGAGTCTAAGTTAAGAACCACCACCCTAAACATTTTCTGGGGTCATAGCTAGAGTCTGGTGCCAGCACACAGTGGTATCTTTGGGGAGGAACTTACTGAGGGTGGAACCCAGTGCCTTGCCCGTGCTAAGCAAATGCTCTGCTACTCAGCTACATTGCCAGCCTTTGTTCTACTATTCATTTTGAGACAGGATGACCAGGCTGACCTTGAACTTGCCTCGGCCTCTCAAGCAGCTAGGATGTCAGGCCTGTGGAACAAGTCCTCATACAGGACTCATACAGTGACATACAGGGGTCTTGTTGGACATTTGTTGACTTGAAGCCCTGGATATTAATTCTGTGTTTGTATTCCCATGGTGGGTCCCCAGGCCCCAGGGCAGAGGTCCCGCTCTCTGCTGTGATCACAAATCTGGAAGGTGAAGGGGAGCCAGGGTCTATCTCAAAGGGTCTGGAATATTCCCTGGGCACCACACTGTCCCTTGGCTAGGAGCTACTGACATGGGAGCAGTCAGGATAAGTCCCTGGAATCTCAGGTAGTCCAAACCCTGTCCCACTCTGCCACACTCCTAGCAAGCGTCTATCCTGGCACAGAGGTGGGCTGGGTTTCCTCAGGGCAGCTTTCTTTGCCTGTGGTATCCTGATTTGTTTTGCAAATGCTTTTTTCTCCCTCAGGCTAGATTATTGAGCTGATACCAGGCCCCCCAGTAGGACGAAGAGGGAAGTCCTTCCTTTGATTCCTGGCTTCTCCCAGGATGTTGGCCTCTCAGGGCTTCTAGGGCACATGGACCTTCACAGAAGCTACCCCTGGCTTCCTCCTTCCCGTTCACCAGCTGTGAACATTGGTGGAAGAGGTCTGATTGCTGGTGGAGGCTGAGGCAGCCTCAGAGCCTGTTTTGTGCCAGAGAGTGGTTTGGTGAAATTTGGAGTTCAGCTAACACTTAAGTCTCCAATTTTTAAGCCTTTAAACATGGGGAGCTCCAGACCACACAGTTAGGAGCTGAGAGGGGGCTGCCACCTAGGTGGGGCCCACTTCCCATGAGCAAGAAGAAAGCCAACTGTCTCGAAGGCCACTTGGTCTCCTGTCCTCGATTCCAAGTGGCCCAGAAGGACTGGACAGCAGCTGGTCACTCCCACATCACTTCCTGTTGTCTCTGCCCTGGGCTGCAGTTACCCTCAAGGGGTGGAAAGTCTGATGAGACAGTACCGGTAGAGGCTCCTTTCCTGGCCAAATTCTGCTTCTGACATTGCCAGCAGATCCGAGCTTCTAGCACATTCCTGTTACTAAAGTCAGGAGTCCCCAGCCAAGCAGGAGAGACTCCGAGCAGCTTGGCCATGCAGTGCCCTGGGCCTGGTTGGCATGGCTCAGCAGGTCTCTGCCAAGGAAGCTTTATAGCACCTTGGAGAGTGCCTACGGGTGGTGACAAGGGGGTGCCATCCCTGTGTGGTCTGGGTTTCTTGGCTTTGGAATCTACGGTCTGCTGCAGTCGCCTGACACCCCCAAAGTTCCTGTCCTGGATCCTCATCTCTAAGATCCTATCCATCTGAGGCAAGATGGCCAGACCTTAGCCTTCAACTCTTTTTAGGGGAGGTATGACCTTGAGTGGAGCCTAGGGCTCCCAGCAGAAAGAGGGTGAATCCTCACACCCCATATCCCAATAGTGAGACCCAGTGATCAAGCTTGCTCCAGACGCCGCACAGATCCCCACCCGCGGCCTCCTGGGAATGAGATCTGTGAACATTTTGTCCTGGGATCAAGCGGAGAAGGAGAGCTGAAGTGGAGAGAAGAGGAGGTGAAGAGCGTGTGAGTGTCTGGATATGAGAAGTTAAATCTAATGAAAATTTCATCCAGTTGAACCAAGGAATCAGAAGCAGGGCCTTTATTCCTGTCAACAAGAATACAGTGAAAATTAAACCAAGGCAGCTGCCATTTCCCATTGACCTTGTTGCCATGGTGACAGCCTTCTAGCATCAACAACTCACAACTCAATTCCAAAGGGGCCCTCATTCACTCCAGGAGAGGCGTGAGGTGGCCTCCCTCTCCTGCCACCTCGGTCACGTGGCTCATAAATAGGGTGATGTTGTGCCCGGGGTTGCCTGGCAGTGTCCCAGTTTACATCAACGCCTGGACAAATAATCACAGCCCCCATTTTCTGTGTCTGAGGTGACCTGATTGCCATAAGTTCAAAGGTCACCTTGTCACAGGTGTCTCTTAGGTGGCAGGTACTTGAGTACAAGTATGGAGGACAGAAAGTGAAGGGAAGGGGCCTCCAAACAGTCCTCGGGACAAAGACATTGCCATTCGTTCTCACCTGCTCACCACAGAGCCGAGAATCTCTTTCCTGGGAGAGACAAAGCAGCAGGTGCTGCCCGTGCTGTTACCTTGGAGACGCAAGCTCTGGACCTGCACTTCGAGCCTTCCAGAAATGACTGCTCAGCCAAGCAAAAGGCCAGGCAGCTGACAGTTACCAAGTGGAGGGCTAAGGTGTCTCCGACTGAGGGCTCTCTTTCTTTCCAGGTCTTCCTATAGCAGAAGCCCTCATTCTTACCACTCCCATATCAGAGTCCACCTTACCTCTATGTCCTTAATGTTCCTAGAGAAATGACGTGTCAGATAAACTCTCCTGAGATGCCCATTTTACAGATGAGGAGACTGAGGCATGAAGGAGCTCACCGCATGTAAAGTACACTGAGGCCCAGTTGGGTGGTAGCTACTGAAACCCACCTTGCTCCCACAGGCTCTCAAGTCCCGGCCTCATCCTCCTGCTCTGCCCACTTCAGAGAAGGACTGACACTCGCCCTGCCCTCAGTGAGGCTCAACTCTGGCGTAGGGACTCCAGGCCAGGAAGAAGGTTACAGCTTCCACTCACACCATCTTACCTCAGTGGTGGCAAAACCAATCCAGGCCTCGGGATCACACACTACCTTCCAAATCCCTACTGTCCTGGGTGAAGCCTGTCTTCCCACCTCCCGAAATCTCCCCTGATTTTCTAGCTTGTCACCCAGACCAGCCACATGGAGAGGGTGTGCCCGAGTCATCCCTGGCCTGGCTGGATCCACATCTGAGCACTCAGGCCTCCTGTAGCCTTGCTTCCGACTTCCTTCTCCCCCCACCCACTCACTTAGGGCACTCCAACAATGGTGCCTAGCACTTCCCCTGACCTCCGTGCTCCCCCTGTTCTTCCTCCCAGATCCATCCTCCCTTCCTCCTCTGTACTCCTCCTCCTGGCCCTCCTGACTCTCCACTGCTCCCCTGATCTCCTACTCTTCACCCTCCTCCCTACTCTGCCCTGTTCCTCCTTCTCCTCCCTGCTCCCTTGGGAGTCTCTCTGCCCTTTTCTAGGTGGCTTAACCAGCTGAGAGGCCTCTCACTCCAGTCTGGGTGCTCAAATGTCTCAAGTCCTCCCCACTCCCGAATAAAGAAAATCTTGAGAGAGGGGTTTAGGACTTGGGGGCTTCCACTCCTCCCCACTTTATCCCTAAAGTGAGACCTGGCCCTCCAGAGCAGCCCTGTGCCCTCAGGTTCCCTGTGGGCCCTAAAAGTCAGAGTCTCTGTGGCTAAGGAAACCCAGACTGAGTCTTGCAGCACATGGTGGGGCCTCTCCAATTCCCAAAGTTTCTTTCTCCTCTGCCCACCCCTGGGTTATCCAGCTAGTCTTCAGAGGGACTCTGGCCCATGGGTCAGTGCGAAGAGCCAGACACTGCACCACCTTGCCACCCTGCCTATCTGCTTCCACGTGGGCAAGTCATCCAACTTCTGAGCCTTGGTTTTCCCATGAGTAACATGGGAAATCACTCTGCCTCGGGGGCCCATGGGAAACTAAAAATGCTCTCTGGTCAGCCATTCTGAAGCCAGTGAGCTTCAGCACCCAGGAGAAATGGAACCTGAGTCATCGGGCCTGAGAAGGAGTCTTTCTAACAGGGTTCTTAGGGGTGAGGCAGCTGTGGGGACCCCAGCTTTGTGTGAGAGCACCTACCTAGGGCACCATCCCCAGTCTGTGCTCTGTCAGGTGCCCATCGCTATTTTTCTACTTTATGTAATGGAGTCAACCTTTAAAGCAGCTCCTGCCATGCCTGACCCATGCTTGGTGTTCAATAACTGTTCTCTTCTGTGGGAGTTGCGAGGCATAGGCTCTGCTCACAACTCGCTGGGGCAAACGTGAACCCGCACTTGCTTCTCTCAATGTCGAGACTCGACTGGCAGACTTTGTCCACTCATTCATTCATTCCTTCAGCTACGATATGTCAGCATGGTTCCAAACCTGGGGAGAGAACTCTAGTAAGCCACCTGACACACCTCATGATTCAGACTGGCTCCAGTGAGGAAGAGGATCTCACACACACACACACACACACACACACACACACACACACACACACAGGAACACACGCTCATGTATGCATATTACAAGCCAGGGCTCCAGAGCTTGCTGGGCTCTAAGCAAGGGGCCTGGGGAAGGAGCAGCTAGGCCCATTTTGGACTGTATTAGGCCATTCAGACCACCTGTTGAGGTTAGAGTGTTTGTTCCCACAAAGCTTCCTGTGTCTGAGAGATCCTTTAAGATCCCCCAGAATCCTCCTTTCCTACAGTCATTGTAGCCTTCCTGGCCGTCCCTGTCCCAGAGAGACCCAGACCAGTCTGCTTATCCCATCCCATGCTTCCTTCCTCTCTGGGATGTTCCCTGTCCCTACCTTCCTGGGCACACAGATCCCTCTCCACCTTTGCCCATGTATGAGGGGATGAAAAGGCAGCTATGCAGACCATCCTCCCAAGCCAGGAAGCCCCCTGTGCCAACAATATGGTGACCAAGAGAGAGCAGATGAGACCCAGAATCACCAAATGTGATTTTCCTGGTAATCCCCTTTTCCCTTTCTGTGCCCAGTTGTGACCTTACATGTGATCAAGGGTGCCTCTGAGTCTCCCTTTTCTGTTTTGACAAAAGGGGTGTGGCCCTGCAGGAGTGACAGGTGTCCTGTGTCATCTATTAACCTTCCTTTCAAAGTGTGGGTTTTTTTCCCCTCTAGAAATCTGCTTTCCCGCTGATTCACTACATGTAGGGAAGCTGAGCATGAGTTGTTAAAAGCCATCTTGATAGTATTTGATATTCAGTACTAAGAGCTCACCACCCTGAAGGAGGGGGCTTTCCTCCCCCTCCCCCAGACAGGGGAGGGAGACACTCTGCATATTGGAAGTGCCAAGGCAGTAGGCAATTTGCATTAAGCATCCAGAAATTCCCTGCTTGCAATCTGTCACCCTTCACTGGGTTTTCATTTTACAACCCTCCCAACATAAGGCATAGAGCAAGAGGAAGAGGGTGAGGCTTCATTGTTTCAGGGTGGTGGGGGCCGGAGGAGCAAAAGGAAGGAGGGTTCTGGTCAGAGAGCTGCCAGCCCCATGGAGACTTAGGAAGCCCATTCAACCCCACATTCAAAATCCTGGAATAGGGTATGGTGAGAAGCCAGGGGACCCTGAGAATAGCTCATCTCTCCAGGGAGTAGAGGCTCCCTCAAGAACCCAAGTGGCCTGGCTTTGTGACAGGTATCTGCTAAATGTCCCCATACATGAAAAAGCTCTGGGCTTGAGTCAGTCCTTGCTGGATTTAGGGTTAGGAAAGAGCTGTGTCTTCCATTCTGGTGACATTTGAGGAAAGCCCTGCCCCACACTCACATCTGGAACAGGCTGAGAAGATGGCTCAATAGATACAGTTCTTGCCACACAAGAATGAGTTCCTGAATTCAGAACCCTAGACAGGCACTGTGGCAGGCATCTGTAATCCCAGCCTTGGCTATGGGTAGAAGGGAGGCAGAGACAGGGGAATCTCTGGTGGTAGAGGGGGCAGCTAGCCTGGCAAAAACAGCTGTGAACAATATGAGACCCTGCTTTAAAGAGGCACAAAGATGAGGACCAACGTCTCAGTTGTCTGTATTCTAACCTCTACACTCACTCACTGACACGCACCACAAATACCCAAAACAAACAAACAAACAAAAATGATACCTGGGCCACTTCCAGCCAATGACGTCAAGTTCCTGGTGCAGCCTGGACATCCTGAGGAGAGGACACATAGCTGGGGCAGGTCATTGCATGTGCTATGGAGCAGATGGCATCTCCAGCCTCCTGTCTTCTGGTCCCTAGACGTGATATTCCATCATGTCACCTGCCACAACCTGTTTCCACATATGTAAAGAATCTGGAAAGGTCCGCAGCCCACTCATGCCCGAGGCCCTCCTGCTGTTGACCACCCTGATTTCCAGCCTTCTAGGAAGAGTTGTTTGAGGAAATCGCTCCATAGCTGTGATGAGACGTGGCATCCCTTGGCCTGGGACCTCCTCCCTTCCAGTTCTTGGGAACAAGACGCTCAGGGAGAATAAATGGATCCAAAGCCTCCTGGAACTGTCAGAGACTTCCTACAGAAAATCAAAAACAAAGGCACTGCCCACCTGCAGAGGATGGGCCATAAATGCCACCTTCTGCCTGCACACAGCCAGCCCATAAAGCTCTAAGCAGGCAGGCACATTTTCAAGCTTTGCAAGTCTGCAACAAGTGCCTCCTGGCTCTGACATCTCTGACCTATCAGAAGCCAGGGAAGAGCCAAGGTACAGAAAGCAGGGCTCTGAACACCTCCAGAGGCGCAGACAGCAAGGAAGGTGAGGTGACACCTGGCCAGGTGGACGGCACTTTCCAAGGAGAGTCACCTGGATGGGTTTCACCACTGGAGCACAACCCAACACGTGGTTTTGGTCCTCTGAAAAACCCACCAAGGTTCTATATAGGTGTCATGAGGAAGAGTGGCCACCTCAGCGACCTACAGAGCCATCTGCAAATGTCCCAGCAAAGCATAACGCTTCCTTCCTTCCCAAGCTTCAACCCCTAGGGGCCTCGGCCACACTCCATGGCAGGGCCTTCACTGCCTGCTTCATTCAGGTCACTGTGGTCACTGTTAACAGTTAAGACAACAACTACTCTTGGCTGGATTTGCACTAAGTGCTCGGCATACACTCAGGTGGGGCTTCCTCCTGTCTGATTGATGAGGCCAGAACTGTTCTATTCCTGTTTCACGAGTGAGGAAACAGGTTCAGAGAGGCAAACCGATGCTCCCCAGTTCACACAGCAAAATAAAAGCCTGGCCTCGAATCCAGATGCCAGCCTGGCTAGCTCTGTCCGCCCTGCAACCTGTGTTTTCAAGCTCATACCCCTGTGCCTACTCCTCTTCACACAGGAGTCTTCCTCCTGGAGCCTTGGAGCCCCCAGGAGAGCAGGACAGCACATAGACCCCGAGATCAGGCCACTCTGGGTGAAGTCGGCTGTGTCCACACATTCAGCAAAGTCAGGCAGCTCGGTCTTGAAGTGCCAGCCCCATTCTGCCAAGCAGATGAAACCCACTCCCACCCTGAGCCCCCCACCCCAAGGCCAGGAGGTGTTGAGCCCTGTTGCAATTACCTTCTTATTGGGGACAAAAACCGGACCTAAAGCATCATATGGAAGTAAAGTTTTTATTTCAGCTTAGTCTCAAGGGGATGCTTCATTGTGGCAGAAAAAGCATGGCAGAGCAGAGGCTGGGCAACACATCTTGCCACAGTTGGAAGGTAGCAGCAAGCTACCTGGTAAGGCTCTGGTAAGGGGGAGTTGGACTATAACACCCTAAAGCCCTCCCAAGCTACATGGTAAGGCTCTGGTAAGAAAGAGCTGGGCTGAAAAAAAAAAAAAAAAAAAAAAAGAAAGAGCTGGGCTGTAGCACCCTACAGCCCACCCCTAGCAACACACTTCCTACAGCCCACCCCTAGCAACATACTTCTTATAGCCCACCCCTAGCAACACACTTCCTTCAGCAAAGTTACAATTCCCAAACTGCCGCCAGCTGGGGACCAAGTACTTAAGACACATGAGGCTATGGGGGACATCTCATTCAAACTGCCACAAGCTCAAACCCAGGGCAGCTGGAAAGTTGGCGGATCATCAGAATGGGCCCTGAGATTCCACTCTCTGGGTCACATGAGCACTCTGGACTAGCTCCCTCTCTGGCCTCTCCTTGTAACCCCGTTGGGGCAGAGAAGTGTAGGAAGGGCAGGAAGCAGAAGTCTCCATGTGAGGGAGGGTCACCCCCATATACACTCCTGGAACCAGGCCTGGTCCTCTTGCTCACTGAACCCTGAACCTCCATCCTTTGAGCCTGCACAAGGTCTTGCAATCTGGGGACACAGCCCAGCCTCCATCTGCCCTCTTGCTTCCTCCCTTATATTTATTCTTATCCTTCTCTTGTGACTCCCTGAAGAACCTATGGAGTAACCTTGGACTTTGGGAAAACACAAGCAAAATTTTATACTTACACTACTCCCTGGGTCAACACAAGGAAGGGAGGCCAGGAAGAACAGAATCTGGTGGGCAGCCCAGACCTCCCACCCACCAGCCTCACACTCATCAATTCAACCTTGAGGCTGGTCTTCCAGCAGAAAGGGCTGTGCTCTTCCAAGGCCTGGTTCTATCCCCCAGGGCCTACACAGGATCGCCCCTGTGCCGGTGACACCTCTCTCTCTCTCTCTCTCTCTCTCTCTCTCTCTCTCTCTCTCTCTCTCTCTCTCTCTCTCTCTCTCTCTCTCTCTCTCTCTGTCTCTCTCTCTCTCTCTCTCTCTCTGTAGTCCACGGCATCAAGTGGACCTGTAGCAATGGGAACAGCAGCTCGGGCTTCTCAGTGGAGCAGCTGGTACAGCAAATCCTTGACAGTCACCAGACCAAGCCTCAGCCTCGGACCCACAACTGCCTCTGCACCGGCAGCTTG
>PVHP010007870.1:0-55158 GCA_004024765.1 Zapus hudsonius
CTCTGGCTTTTTATATTCCCTCTGCTGCAAATGTCCTTCTCAATCGTGTCCACCTGGCAAAATGACTCTGAAACTCCATTCTGGCCACCTCGGACATTTGGGATCACAGAGCAGACCCAATAACATCTCATACAAATCTCACATTTGTCATTCTCTTCTCTGTGAATTTGCACTTCTGTCCAACTCAGTAGACAGGTACACGAAACAATGATTGAATCCCTTGTGCCTTTAAGTTGATGGACAAGAACTGCCTACGTAGAAATAAGTAGATGAGAAAGAACCCAGCTCGGAGAGTCAAGCACATGCAGAAACAAGTCTCCGCTTCACCATATGGTAACTGTGTAACCTTGACAATTCCTGTCTTCTCAGAGCCTGTTTCCTTATCAGATAAAATGAATGGCAGTATTTCCTATGCCTGTGAGTTCTCAGTGAGATAATACATCTAAATCCACACGGTTACTCTTTGTAATGAGAGGAAAGAAAAATATACTAGTTGTCCAGGCGGCAGTCCTAGCAGAGGGCAAAAGAGGAGATACAAATCTCAGGAACCCATGAAAGTACTGGAAAGTTAAGATGAGCCTAAAATGTGGTCAAAGAAAGATATCAATTAATTTTTTTAACACAAGACTGATGCAATTGCTACCTTTATTGGTTTCTTCTCTTATTGCAAGAGAGAAACCAAGTGGGGCTTGAAGTAAAATACCCTGAATCCCTTTATAGGCATCCATTTGTACATAACACATAGTTTAGCAAGATTTCTGTTGTGAAGAATGCTTTAGTGAACAAGGAGTGGAAATGTCTATTCCACCTACTCTCTGTTTCCTTTGCATCTTATACCCACAGTAAGTTTGTCAAGTCATATGGGAATTCTATCACTAGTTTTTTGTTTGTTTGTTTTAAATATTTTATTTTTATTTATTTTCAAGCAGAGAGATACAAAGCGAGATGAGAGAGAGACAGACAGACAGAGAAAGAGAGAGAGAGGGAGAGAGAGAGAGAGAATAAGGTTGGGCCAGGGCCTCTAGTCACCTCAAAGGAACTCCAGATGAATGAGCCATTTTTTTTGCATCTGGCTTATGTTAACTGCTGAGCCATCTCTCCAGCCGTCACTAGTTTTTTGAGGAAGTTTTATAATGTTTTCCACAATGACTGCTAATTTACATTCCCAGCCACAATGTGTAGGGCTTCCCTTTTCTGTGCACATTCCCTAGCATTTATTTTTCTCTTTTTTATTAATAGCCATTATAAATGTGATAACATCTCCATTTGTTTTTATTTGGTATTTCCCTGACAATTCATTATACTAAGCTTTTTTTGCACATACCTCTTGCTGATTAGTCCTCTTGTGAAAAATTTCTATTTATGTCTCTCCTCTTTCTCTCTCTCTCTCTCTCTCTCTCTCTCTCTCTCTCTCTCTCTCTCTGTGTGTTTATGTGTATACATTTGTAAGTTTCTTTGCATTGACTAAAAATTCTTTATACTGACAATGACCAAAACTATCCAAGAAAAACCTAGAAGATTTTATTATGTTAGCCCAATTCATCCATATGTTCTGAGGAATTAGTAAAGAACACTAATTTCTAAGAAGGACTAAGAGTTGTTAATGTAGTTCAGAGGGTAACTTATCTACCATTCCTTAGGCAATGGATTCAACTCCCAATACTATAAAATAAAACATGATGTTTAAGGGTTTTTACTCTGATGTGACATTTCCCCAGATTGCCCTGGTTTTCTCATCTTATTACAGAACTAAAAATTATATCCTTCTTGTGGAATGTTGAATAAAAATGATATCACAAATTCTGAATTAACACTAGAACACATAGTAAAAATCAGGGGAAAAGTATGTTTTAAATTACAATAGAAGTTCTACCTCATTGGTTTGGGTTGTTGGACCTACTATAAAACTAATGCAACCTATATGAGTATAATTGAATTTGTTTTGTTGTAAAAGTGTATCACTTCATAGGCAGATTGTGGTCTACTCAATGTGCAGAAATGAATGTGGACTGATTAGAAAATACAAAGCGGGAAAGGTACCAGTGGGAGATGTAGGAGGCAGAGAACAGAACCTAAAAATTTGATTCATTCTCAACTTGAGCAGCAAAATAGTCTTTGGAAAGCCATGAATCTTAAAGCATTATGTTAAACAGAAAACTATTTCTACTATTCTGTCCCAGTTATGATGATGAGAAATAAAGAAACAAATTTGGTTTAGTTTTTGAGTGTATGTGTGTGTGCACCTGTGTGCATGCATGCAAGCATGCCTGCATGTGTGTGTGGGGGGTGTGTATATGTGTGTGTTCATGTGCAGATGTGAGATGACCAACTAGGGATATTGTCCTAACCTTCCACCTTGTTTGAGAGAGGATTTCTCTTGTTCGCAATGGGAAGGCCTGTCTAGCTGCCCACAAGCTTTGGAATTCTCCAGACCTTTCTTCCACTACTGTAGGCACATTGGGATTACAGACCATGCATTACTTGTATCCAGTTATACTTGGGTTCTTGGGATTTGAACTCCAGTCATCAAGCTTGCCTAACAAGTGCTTTTCATCATTGAGCCATCTCTCCCCAGACCCATTTTATCTTCTTAGTGATCCAAAAGTGTTGATGTAAAACCAAAATGTGTTGATGTAAACCACTGTGTTGATGTAAACCAAAATACCTCTTCACAAACAAAATTATTAGATCCAAATTCCTGTACATGTGTACTTCCAAACTCTTGGTATAGAACCCCACACTATCCCTATCCTCAAATTTTTCTCATAGTCTCTAGTTGCTTATCTCTGAATTTTCTGTTTTCCAAATTAAAGAACTGTGAGAGTCATCAGTCAGTCTTCCTAAGGAAACTTAAACTGGATTTTTAAAGGCTATTTGTGATTGTCAACCTCTCCAGACTAATAACATGTAGATAGCTTCATATATTTACTAATACCCCTGAGCATGTAAAGTATATTGATTGTAATTTTTTTTTGGAAGGTATAGATTTTTGCCTGAGCTCCATCCTCTGCCTAAAGTCTTACAAAACTTCAGAAAATGTACCTAGTTTCTTGTGCCTTATTTTGAAATATATGTCTATTTTGTTTTTCATATAGTTGAAATAGCAGTGAGAAACTTGCTTTAAATAGCCTCCAAGTTTTCCATTTAATCTGCATCAGTGGAGTGGGCCAAAGATCTTATTTTAGGCAGCTTCCTTGACTGAGTTATATCTCTAACAATTTTAAACTGAATTTCATAGATATTGTTGATATTGGTCTAATTTTCAGTTGTGATATTTTTTTCTGATATATCAAAGTACAAATTCTTGCACATGTTTTAGAGATATGTACAGCATAATGTATAGGTCACTACTGTGTACTACTACTTAGATTGAATTATTTTAGTTACTTGAGTACCATTCCAGATCTTTCCACAGTCTGGATTAGACTATGAGTATTTACTAATTGTGCAGCTCATCGTCTGTACTTCCCCTTCTTTGAACCTGTATCCCAACCTTCCTTCTATCCCACAGTTCATCCAGTTATGCAAACTCTATTCTCCTTTTATTCTGTACTTTATATTTTCATTAAAAAGTATAGAAGTAACTTCGGGTCACTTTCCTCTAGTCTTCTATACTAATTTTCAGTCATGATGTGTTGGTTTGAATGCATGTCCCCCATAGACTCGGGCGTTTTATTAAAGTTGGGTTTTCAGCTGCAGCCCCTAGCAAACAGACTCTTGCTACAGGAAGTGTAGCACTGGGATGGACCTGAATTCCATTCCAAAGCTATGCTGAGAGGTCTGAGCTCTGGCATGGTCCCTGCTACTTGCTGCCCAGAATTCATGCTTGCTGCTGCTTTTGGTTGTTTCTCTTTGCTTCAATATATGGAATCAGCTTCTTCCACCACTGATAAAACTTTCCCCAAGATCTATAAGCTTGAAATAAATCCACTCCTCCCTTAAATTGTGCTTGGCTTGGATATTCATCCTGGAATTAGGGAACTGCCTACAATAGAGTTAAAAGATTCTCTAAAATTTCCAATAATGTAGGAGGAAGAGGAAAGACCTTGGAGGTCTATTGGAGGTGAAGACATGATTTTATCCTAAACTTAAAAATGGAAATCTACACTGTATCTACAATACACAGAAGCTGTTGGCTAGGTTCACCATTCTACATGTCTGAGCTATACAGGCTGAAAACATGAGTACCTCTCACAGGAAAGGCTCCCCAGATGGTGACAATGTGTTTTCCTCTAATAAGATGGGCCCTGAAAAAGGTTCCCAACCCTCCTGACCAAGAAGAATAGAAACACCAGATTTTTAGTGTTTATTTCAGGCCTATAAACTAAATTAATTAGTGTTAATCATAAAGGCCTGGATATTAGCACTTCTTATCATACAAAAGGCCAAAAAATAGTAGAGTCAGACCTAGAGTTTTCACTATTTTAAGGAACATGTTGTATTATCAGACATTTGATTTCTTACAAATTCAATATGCCAAAAGTTGTCTTTGTGTTTTCAATAGTCTTGATTTAAATGTCCTCCAAAATGCTTACGTATTAGGTGTGCCTCTAGCTCCTAATGCTATTTGGGAGGATTTGGAAACTTTAGGAAGTTAAACCTGGTTTCTAAGTATAAGAAAAAAAAAAACATGAGCCACATATCCTTCTGTGATTGGCTTATTTTCCTTAATATGGTGCATTGCCTTTCCATCCGTTTCCCCATAAATAACAGGATTCTTCTTTAGAGCTCAATATTTCTCCAGTGCATATATACATCATGCTCTTTATCTATGCATCTGTTGATAGGCATCCAAGGCTGGGCTGCCTATCTTGGTTTTGTGAATAATGCTGCAATAAATGTAAATAGATAGTTATGAGATAATTTGGCCATATTTTCCATAAGCTTTATTTAAAAAGATATTTTATATAATTCATGTTTAAAATTTGTGTGGATATATCTTTTCAAATTTTTTTGAGATTTACATTGTACTCTGACAGTTTTACCTTCTTTGCTTAGTTGTTTATATCTTCTTGACCATGTATTAAGTTTGGTGTAATATATTTTACTTTCTTCCAAATATAAGTTATATCAGTACTGGCTTCTCAACCTGTGTTATCTGCTTGCTATGTACTTATCATGTACTGAGATCTCACATATATATGTGTATGTATACAAATGTATGTACCATATGTGTATGTGTTGGTCCTTCCTTTGTAATACTTGTGTTATTTTTGCTTACCTGATTATTAATTATGAACTGTAGGATAATTTTGAATAAATTAATAAAAGCATACATTATTGACAAGCACAGACTTTCCTAATTACTAGTATTTTATTATTAAGCTTCATAATTACTTCTGGTTTCTGATAGACATACTTCACTAAGTTGTGCCTTTCTTACTTGATAGTAAGCATGCTAAAAGCAGTAATATTTACAAGAGAGAAATGAAAGGTATTAAAATTACCTCTGAGATACATCTTTTCATTAACTCCTATTTTGTTAATGGAAAACATATACACACTGCTGTATTTACAGATGTTGAAATATCATTAATTCTATTAGATTATAAAGAATTATATTTGTAATATATCTCTATAGCTAGTTAAATATTGTATTTATAAATATATCACTAGATAAACTATATTGATCAATGAGTATCTGTTCTATTTTACTTTGTTGTGCTTTTTAGTTTCATTTATACTAGATTTCCTTCTATTAAAATGAGCAATATCCTATTTTCAAGAAGTGAATTTTGAGTCATCTTCCACTTTTACATGTTCAAAAAGAGTTTAAGGTATAAGCTCATTCTTCCCATGGCTGTAGATAGATATACAGAGACCATACGCTCTGATGAGGCTGAGTTTTGTGTCTACTTGGAGGAAGGGAGACACTAGTAAAGGAGTCATAGGATATTTCCAATATTTTTCTACAGTTTCATCTTGAGTAAAACTTTATTTATATTACTGAGTCTATCTCATCATTCATGTTTCTCAAGATAATGCTTTAAACCAGTCTTACTCTAGAACCAAAGTGCTCACCTATTCCCCTTCCGTGGAATCAGGAGAGTAAGAGTCAATCAGTATCTCTACCATGAAAATGCCTTTCAGAAACCAAAAGAATGCAAGGCATGATTCTTCACAGCCTAAGCTGTATTCCTCCGTGGGAAAGCCATTTCTGGATCTAAACGAAGAAAAATATCACACAATGTAAAAGACAATCCATTACCCCAAACTCTACTGTGAGTTCAGAGTTGAGGATTGGATTGAATTTGGCAAGATGAAAATCTTTGATGATGTCATCAAAAGTAGATTTGAAAGAGTGATGGAAATACAACCCTGCCTAGACAGTGGGGGGAGAGGGGCATGGAGAGAGTAAGTGAGACAAATCCTGATAGGCTTTGTTTTGAAGATAGGAGATAAAAGGAACTGGAAGGCAACAGGATCTCTGGGCGGGTATCTTCTCTGAATTTTCTAGTAGCGTTTACATCATACAGCAATTTCACTTACTCTGTAAAACGTGGCATAAGAGACAGAAAAATCCACACTTAAGTAAGAAGTGGTGTCCTGGATGATTGTTTAATTTTAAATGTCTCCCAAAGGCACATGGTGAAGGCTTGGTAGTCAGACTGTTGTGCCATTGTGAAGCAGTGGAACCTTTATGAGGAAAAGCTTCTTGGGGGAAGCTATGGCATCATGGTATCCTTTTTAAAGAAAGAGTCCTTCTTCCTGTCTCCTGAGCTTCCAGGATGTCAGGTAGTGAACAGGCTTCCTTTAGCACACACCGTCACCATGTTGTACTGTGACTTCAAGACCAATGAGACAGAGCAAAATGGCCCTGGATTGCAAGCAGGAGCCAAAATAAACCTTTTTTTCCTTTTTAAGCTGTTAGTGTTACGTATTTTGTCATAGTAATTGAAGGCTGACCAACATAACTAAATGAAATATTCAGTCTCTAAAAATTAAGGTTTTACTCACTAACCAGAAGTCAGGACAGGGTGGTGGATGAGGTGAAGAACCTGTGCAGGGCTGCTTTGCATAGAAGTGGACTGGTGTGAGCAAAGCCAAAACAGCTGCCTGTTCAGCTGCAATTGTTTGAGAGATGACCATTGAGATGGGGCCAGGTGATGTGCATTGGGACAGCAGGAAGAACGTGGACTCTTTTGAAGTAGGGGGTCTGAATGCTGAGGAGTGTCCTGCTCTTGAAAGTTGGCTCTGCTCCCCCTAGATTAACAAGGTAGTCCACCTAGGAGTTTGACTTTTGTTTTGCTTTTTTGCCCTATTTAGTAGAGTCATTTCTAATTTTGTCTATTTTTTCTGTTTAGTTTCTTCTTTTTGTTGTCATGTTGTTTTGTTCTGTTGAGGTGAAGTCTCATTTTTGCCCAGCATAACCCATCATTCATTTCGTAGCCCATGCTGACCTTAATTCAGGCTCTGAATGCTGAGATTATGGCTGTGAACCACCATGCCTGTCTCCTGTTTGTTTTATTCTGTCATTGATTTTTACTTTTTAAGATTCTTTTAAGAAATTGTTCCTCATTAAAAGTAAATTTTTCATGACATAAAAACAAATTGTATGTGACAGAAAACCCAACGGCAAACACAAATCCACATCTATTCCACATTAATAAACAATTGCATACAATTTATTTTCAAAATTCTCTTAAAAGTTAGTGAACTTTAGCCGGGCGTGGTGGCACACGCCTTTGATCCCAGCACTCGGGAGGCAGAGGTAGGAGGACTGCTGTGAGTTCGAGGCCACCCTGAGACTACAGAGTGAATTCCAGGTCAGCCTAGACTACAGGGAGACCCTACCTTGAAAAAACAAAAAACAAACAAACAAACAAAAAAAACCAAGTTAGTGAACTTTAATCATGTTAAACACTACAATTCTCAATAGCCTGTGTGAAAAGAGCTTTATTACCTAAAATACAAGAAAAATTATCTTTTACCAGTATCTCCCAAATCACCCCATGTTGGGATTGCTTTCCATTCATATTCAAATTATATTCTAAGTCAGGTTTACTCTCTGCTCAGTATAGAAGAGTTGCTAAGATGTATCTTTGCCTCTTCTTGACCCTATCTCAAACTGAAGAAGGAATAGAACTGAGACTCTAGTAGAATTTAAGAGGTAGAAGGCTCTTAAGAGGTTTTCACCTGAATGCTCAATATCATTTTAACTAAGAATATGCATTTACCTTTGTAAGTAGGATGAAGTAGCTGCCTAATTGTTGACTTTAAGCCCTGGAATGGCTACGTGCAAGACAGGCCGTCTTCTCTCACAAAGCATGGCATCCAAGTGTCAGAAAGCCCCAAAGGTTATCCCTCTCAATCTCTCCTTTGATCCTGGAATTCCTTTCAAACTTTCCCGCCATAGAGGCTCTGTTTTCTTTCCTCCTTGAACTCTTCCAGTGGCAGAAAACTTAATAACTCTCAACACAGCACATTTCCCTTTTTAAAAAGTCACTCCTACCTAGACATGACAATTTGGAGCCACGTCAAATAGCTAAATTCTTCATCTAGATGACAGTCTCTTCTGACTCGTCCCCTCTCCCAAAGTGTACAAGCCAAGTCCCACAGCTCTTTCTCTCAGAATACTGTTGAAGAACCTTAGTTATTCTGATTACTTTCACGGGAATACTTTTGTCCATATGCTTTGAACTGTGGTATCCAGACCCCATGAAGTCCAGGAATGATGCGATCAGCAGTTTAGGTCCTAGACGTGGGTTAGAACCCCTGTCTCTATGGATACCACCTTACTATGACACAGCTAGAGTTTTACCTGTTCTTAGTCATCCAGGTCAAACAGGTCAAGGTCAGTGTCACTGTTTTTGTGTTGCTTCTCAAATGCCATTTTTTATTCTAACTGTATTTGCGTTTTTTAACTTTAGAAAAAATTAAAAGTGGGATGGAGAGATGGCTCAGCGGTTAAGGCACTTGCCTCCAGTGTGCCTAAGTCCCCGGGGTTCAATTCCTCAGGACCTACATTAGCCAAACCCACAAGGTGGTGGCCCTGGTGCATTCTCTCTGTCTCTCTCTCTCTCTCTCTCTCTCTCTCTCTCTCTCTCTCTCTCTCTCTCTCTCTCTCTCTGTGTGTGTGTATGTGCTTGAAATGAATAAATAAAATATTTTTTAAAAAAAACTATGAAAACTCATACTTTAAAAAAGAAAAAAATTAAAAGTATTGTGAAAAGACCATGAATTTAAATATGCTATTTCCCATCTGCATCAGGTCTGTATTATTTTAGCTCTGTCATCTGAACCTTCTTTGAGACTTAGTTTCAACATTTTTGTAAGAATATGATAATGGTTGTTCTTTGCTGATGAAACTTAATGAAATAATGCAGGTAAAATAACTAACACAATGACAAAAGTGTAGCTCATTTCCCTTTTGTGCAATGTTATCTTGCCCCATGTCCTAGCTCATTGATAATTTTTTTATGTTGGTATCACAGACCAGTGAATAGCTATTATTCCTACAGCTTTGCATCTAAAACTTTTAATAAGCCTTCAATTTTTTTCATTTTGTTATTGATATTAATGCTAAAAGGACCTAGCAAATTTTTACATTTTATACTAACAAACCCTCGAAATTGATGCTAACCAGTCTTCTTACTGATTAAAAAATAGAAAAAAGATATGTGGAGTATAGCAAGACAAAAAGTGCCTACTCATGTATAAAAACCCTAGCCACCTGAATCATTAAATATAATCCAGACTGCTCTCAAATATGACCTCATTTAACTCTCACATTGTCCTTTTATAGAAGAGAAAATATTATTGTCCCCATTTTATATATGAGCTCAAAGCTCACACAAATAAAACACAATTCATACACTGTCTTCAATAATTGTACTGATTTCGATTATGTGTTTAAAATCTCCAAATGTTAATTTTATTATAAATAACATAGAATATATGAAAATAACTTATTTAACAAGTGCTTATTGAACATATGTATATGCCAAACACTCTCCTTGACATAGAGAAGAGCAACAAAGGCCTATATTGTCTTGCATATTGCAAAGGCAAAGAGAAATAACAAAGAAATAAATAAGATGATAAGTAAAGCAACATACTAATAAAAGAATAATACAGCCCCAATAGAAAATGGAATGTGGGCCTAAGGCGATGCTTTAGAGGTGGACTGGAAGAAGATGGTATGATGCCTTCTGTGCAGAGGCAAGAGGAAGCAGAGCCTTGCTAAGGAGCTGCAGCCCAGGCAGTGGGCTCATAACACTCTAAAGAACTAAGATTGGAGTCTGCTTCGTTTGTCTATGGACCTGCAGCATGTCAGAGAAACTTAGGTAGGATTCAGGAGAACAGCGATGACTGTACTAGAAGACAGACAGGAGTGGTAGGGACCAGGCCATATGGCTCTCTCTACAACAGGAGACTAATCCTTGAGAGGCTGAGGCAGAGGAATGGCATGAGCTGCCCCTTTAAAAGAATGACTGGGGTGGCCATGTGACCTGTGAACAGAGTAGGACAACAGCAGCTAGTGCATAAATGTCATAACTTAGCAAAGCCCTGTTGTCTGCAGCTTTTAGTTTCCAGTATTCAGCCACAATTTGAAAATATTAAATGGAAAACTCCATAAATAAACAAATCATGGTTTAAATTGCATGCTTTCTGAGCACCATGATGGAATCCCCTGCCTTCCCTTGGTCTGATGTATCTATGCTGTAAATGCTACTTGCCCATCAGTTGATCACTTAGTAATCTTCTCTGGGATCAGATCGGCCCTGATCCCATTGTGATACTTCTGTTTAAGCTTTAATAGCCTCAAAGCATTAGGGTTGTAAGGCTGCCATTTTGAATGTGCAAAAGGGAAGTCATAAAGCCCTCCCCTTAATTGAAAACATGAGAATTCTCAACTGAATAGGGATAGGAAAACATAGCTTGCTGAGACAGGCGTGGTGGCAAACACCTTTAATCCCAACACTCAGGAGGCCAAAGTAGGAGAATCACATCAGGGGCACACTAAGTATGAATTTGAAGACCCCCTTTCTAAAGCTAGGAGTCTGTGAAAGAAATTAGCGATTTTAGGAGTTAAAAATTCTGTATTTGTGGTGGACAATTTAAGGCTTAAACATCATGACATGACCCCATCTGGATAATATTTCATCTATGCAGAGTCTTGCATCCAAGTCTGGTTAAATGTAGACTACAAATAAAAGTAAGGATGCTTAAAGTTCAGACAATAGCTGAGGCCATGGGAGCACATGAGTTCATAACCAATTAGAGGGCACAGCTCTTTTAATTAGCATAGAAAACATTAGGGATGATTATGAAATTTTCAAACAATTGTTTTAGTTGATTCTTTTTCCATCACCTCATCTCTCCCACCCCCTTCCCACTTTTTTAAAAGGCTGAATTTACAACCCTCCAAAACAGTCAGGAAATGGGGAGGATTAAGTGATGGTGAGGCCCACTACATACAGTTTATGTTTATAAAGATATACATATATATATATATATTATTTCTTATAAAGAAAGCATGACATGTGATGAAAGTAAAGTATATCTCTCAATAACATGAACAGAGTTTTTGATTTAATCAGCTAGCATGTTCAGGATGCAAACTCAAAATATTAAAATTTATTATCAGTCTCATGCTATCTTGCATTCATCTCGCTGAATGTGCTGATGAAAAGAGACTGGAGAGTCTGTGTGTCACTCCTCATTCTTCTTTACCTTTAACACTTCTTCTTCTCAAGACCCCATTTAAGCTCAAAACAACTCTGCCACCCATTTAGAGGAGCAAAACCTGGAATCCCAAGGAAACAAAACACAGAAATAAAGTTTCTAATTCCTAAATTTATAAACAACCAATTCAGATGGCAGAGACCACTGACATGTAGATAGGTCACATCGCTATATGGTTGTAGATCATTTTTTTCGATCACCCTGAACAATAAAGCCAATAGGAGAGGAAACACCTAGGTATAAGTTCAGTTCAAGGGTTCACTGGAGTGCTCTGAATGACAAATCAGCAGCTAGCGCACTTTACAGGTTGCTAAAATACCTTAATCTGGGGAAAGAATCAGAATGAAGTCTTTGTTAAGAGGTTTATCATGCTCTGTCCTGATGGGCTGATATAGTCTATAGCTTGGCAATTATATGGCTGGAGTAATTGGAGAAAAGTTAGCAAAAGGGTTTGAACAGAAAGATAATAGCCTGAGATTTTGAGCAGTCACTTGGGTAGAGTCATCTTGAAATTGCTTTAGGCAGGTTTAAGTGGTTTAGAGTTTCTCTTTGGAATGGAATAAAATCTAAGCAATAAATTACTTCTATTTGCATCTGGTGCACTAATCATAATAAAGCAATTATAAAATTCATTTATTTAAGAAAAATAATGAGCCTTGTTGTCTTTTGTGAAAAATTATGCCTTTGCACATTGTAGATATTCCTACTTCCTTTAGGCTGTTTAATTTGCTAAAGAAGCAGCTATCCTTAGAAAAATTCCTGATTATTGTATGGGAGATGATATTCTCCTGGGAACAATAAAGATAAACAAATTGTTACATTACAAAAGATAAATACAGGGCTGGGGAGATTGCTCAGCAGTTAAAGGTGTTTGCTTTCCAGCCTGAGTTCAATTTTCCAGTACCCATAGCAAGATGGATGCACAATTACACAGACATCTGGAGTTCATTTTCAGGGACAAGAGGCCCTGGAATCCCCATACTTCTTTCATTCTCTTTCTCCTTCTCCTTCTCCTTCTCTTTCTCTCTCTTCTTTCTTCTCTTTTGTTCTCCACTTACAAATAAGTAAATAAAACATTTTCAAAAAACATATAATTACAAATTGGGAGAGGTGTTCTAAAGAATGGGTGATCTGTTAAGAGAATGGTCAACTTTTATATGCTAGTTAGGGAAAAACTCAGAGTAAGAGTCCCAAAGAAGAAAAGATCAATCATGTGAAAAATGTGGGGAAGAGAATTAGGCACAAGGAATTGGGTATAAGGAATGACAATTAAAATATGTTGATGTGAAAGTGCTTGGTCTACCCACAGAGGAGAGGATGGCCCTGTGGCTGAAACACAGGGCTGTTTAATAGCCATGGCCTGCTAGGGTGGCCAGGGAGAATGGGAACGTGATCTCCTGTAAAGTTGAAAGATAGCATGAGCTAGTAAACCAAGCAATTCTGATTTTATTCAAGGTGGGAAGGGAAAGCCTCCAGAAGATTGAATGTGGCTAGTGACCTGATCTGACTTATGTGTTCAAAAGAGCACTCTGGCTGCTTTGTGAAAAATAAATTAGAAGGGGTGTGAGTAGGGAAGCAGCTAGACCAGATAGGAGAGGATTAGGAAAGCCAAGGCAAGAAATAATGGTGGCTTGCACAAGGGTAGTGTCAGTAGAGATAAAAATATATGGATGGATTCAGATTACATTTGAGAGTTACAAACACCAGGATTTATGTTAGATTAAATGTGTGATGGGCTGAGGAAAAGGGAGGTTAAAGCACAATGTGCAGTCTCTATTTTGGAATTAGTTTGAAAGAAGAAACCCAACAGCTCCATTCTAGGCAAACAATTTTTGATAACTATTTTAGACACCAAAAGGAATGTCAAATAAACAGGGAACCTGGAAAAAATAATAAGATCCTGGGCTGTTTTATTAATTTTTAAAATTATATAAAGAGAGATAGAATGTTTAAATAAGGACATCTTCTATCAAAATAAAAAAAGTTAAGGGAAATCTTTTTTTATCATTGAATAATCACTAAGTACAAATAGTATATTGTATGTTTAGCAGAAAACTTGAGATTTCCTACAGTAATTTGAAGGGTAAGTAATAAGAACTATTAATTTTCTATGATAGTCCAAATAATCTGGAATTGAATATATAAGTTAAACATCAGAAATAATTTTCTGAGCATGATTAATTCAAATGAGAATGTATTTTAAGGGCTTATAAAATCTCCTTCAACTGAGACATTGAGACACATAAAGCCTGGTTTCAGAGAAGGCAAAATACATTTCAGAGGTGATGTAGTGAATGTTCTATTAATGCTTTAGACATATTAGTAGTGTTTATAAAACCAAAACCAGGAAGTTGAATGTTCTGCTTCTATCCAGAGCATTCATTTTAATTGTCTTACAATTGGTAAAGTAAAATGGGCAAAACAATTTTTCAAATGTCATTTTCAGAAGTTTTCATAAAAATAAACTGAAAATAATAAGGAACACAGCAGGAGAAAATTAGATTATAGGTTTCTTGAAAAAAAAAGAGAATTTTTGCCTTTTACTTGAGTAAAGGGATAATAGAGTTTAGAAGCACATGAAATATCATTTGGCTGAAAGATCTGGTACTTGTGAACTCATCAATTTTATTTTAGTTGCAAAAAAGTTTTATTCCAAAACAACTCCAGAAAAAAAGACTATGTACACAAGTATATTTTAAAATATGATATGTTATTTCTACTTTTAATGTGAAATCATATTTATTTTATGATTTCTTTATTGAGAAATCAACTTTTATAGAAAAAGTTCTATGGGAAAATTATACTCTGATCACATAGCTTTGCTAAGACTTTTTTACTATTCATAGGTATTTAAAACTATTTTTCAGTGAAAACTGTTTTAATATGCCATTACTATTAGATGATTATTTCAATTAAAGACAGGTGTGGTGTTTTTATATATTGATAACCTAATTTGTTTCAAAGAGAATTTGAAATCAAGAATAACATTATGAATCTGAGAAGCAAAGGATCTCTCTAATTATGTATCATTCAACCTCCATAAAGGAAAGATGTAAGAGCTTTTGAAATGCCATGAAGAAAAGCCTGAGAAAAATCAATGCCGAAATGAGTAATTGAATGATGTTCACAGGAGCTGAGTAGGTCATCATTAGGCAAGACACGAATGTAACGAAATTCCTAGGGTTATTCAACCTAATGTTTTTGGTATCCACTAAGGCCAGGAATTCTTTTTGCTACTTAGATTTACCTAGTACATCAAAGAGTCAGAATATAAACACAGGAAGAAAACATGGGCTGTGGGAAGATAGGATAATTAAACAGCAAGATAATCCTGAGACAATGGTGACCTTTGCAAGGCTATAATTATATTACTTTTTTGAGAACCTCAGAAAGCTGTTTTATCACTGAAAAACCGTGGGCTGTCTAAAATAGAACCAAAAGCAAAAGTCAATATAACCAATGAGGATACTTGAGAGAAAGCTCTTCATGGAGAGTGAAATTAGGTCACCTGAATTTAGTACCTGACTGCTTTTGTTCATGAAGACTTTTCATCCAGGAAACTTTTACATGTTAGATAAACATATAAAGTTATATAAATATATAAACTAGACACATAAATCAAACACTGATAATTAATAAAGAGATTTATTTTAATTGATTCTTTATAAGTAATTTTATTATTTATTAAAAATGGAAATGAATTTCATAATATTGAGAGATGTGCTTGTGTCTCTTTACACAGACAATTACATACTGGATGAATATTAAATCATGCAATGCAGGTCACTGAGTATCCTCAGTGCTTTCTGAGTTTATCAACAGCTTGATCTTGTCATTATTGTTGCTGGAATGACTCTCTGCCTAAATACAGAATAACACAAGTATGTTTAGGGATCACAGAAATTGTTGGAAGTTTTGTTCTAATCAAAAACCAAAATTCTATTTAGCAATTATTTATAACATTCAAGTTAGCCACTTTGAAAGTTAAATGATCTAACATAATAAAATCTAAACATATACTAATTTCATAACTACATGCTAAGGAATGATGTTAGGAAAATATAAAAAAAATCTTTGTTTTCCATAATTAAACCTTTATGTTTCTGTGAGAGTAGAAAGCTAGTCTGTGTGGACAGTGGGATTCTTAGTATGCACCAGTTTTGAGTCCCAGTGGAAGAGTCCTAGGCGATGTCACCTAGTGAGGGCTGATGCACGTGCCATGCAAAGTATGCATGTGTCAGATCCAAAGCCGCAGTGAAGTCGTGTGATGCCACATGGATGAGGACTGCCAGAAACACCTCTGTTTCTCTATGCACTTAATTCTGAAGTAATGCTTTCTTCTTGTGCATTCAAAAACCTTTTGTTACTATTGATTAAAATTTTGTGGCCTATGTGGGGCTGCTACCTGCAGTTTAATACACTGGGATTTAGCACATGGTAATTGATACAGAAACCTGGATGAGTAGCTCTTTATTGAAATTTACATTTATTACTGAAAGGGAGACTTCCACTTCAGGCCCTGTGTCACATCATACGCCCGAAGAAGAGGGACAGTAGCATCTTCCTCTTTTATGTTGCATTCTGAAAATGATAGCAGGGTGACACTGTTGAATACTGGCGTTCAGCCCATCTTTGGTGGCTGTCGGTTTTCCAATCACATCTTCTTAGCAATGGATTCTATTGTTTTCAAAATAAGAAAATGAATTAGGATTACATTAAATATTTTTAATAATGCAAACAAACATCCTGTCTGCAGCATAGTGCTGGTCTGTAATCTACCCCCTCTCCCTCCCCCCCCCATACACATACACACATTGAGAAAATGAGGCAGGAGAAGAACTGCCATTTCAAGGCTATCCCAGGATGGATAGTGAGATTGTGGCCAGCCTGTCCTACATAGACATCTGGATTCAAGATCAAAGAGTCCAGTTCATTGATGGATAGAAAGATTAGGCAAAGGGTCTTATGCAATGTAAAGATGTACTTTACATTTTTTTGCCTAGTACTCCTATTGCTTCTTTAAAGCATGACAGAGGATATGCCTTCATTACTTCAGCAAAAGTTCACTCCTTTTCACCAGGAGAAGACTTAACACTTTTCCACACCCCAGCCCATGCTAAAGTGTCTCTCCTTGATAAACTACAGTAACTACAAGCTTACAAGAAGGTACACAAGCACTGGCTGTGTTTCCCCAGGAGATCAACTTACTCTCTCAAAGCATGCTGTTCCTCTTCATATTAAATTAGCAGCAGCAATGGAGGTGAACTATCAAGCCACCTCATTTTATTGATAGTGTATTGGGCTTGCTGAAAAATAAAAAATTCTTTAACTACTTTTTACATGATGTTCATATCTGAACTTTTTCAAATTTATATGGTGAACTTTATGCTTAATCAGAAAATAGTTGTCATTTTTCAGCTTTTACTTGGCTTAACAATATCAATACCAACACTACTGTTATCCTCCCTCTGGTTCTCAACATCTCTTGGTCTCTCTGTGTCTGGTTTCATCTGTACATTTTAAAGCATGAATGGACAGAGAAGATGAGAGCTATTCAGACTGCCACTGAATACACCAAGAAGCTTTGGACACCCAAGACTGATCCAATATTATATTATCAGCAAGGAAACCAACACCTTTTCTGTGGGATTATAAAAAGTGCATGTCTAAGACCTTATACTACAATGAAAACTATGATGTCAAGCCTGGTGGCTCACCCCTGTAACCCCAACACTCAGAAGGCTAAGGCAAGAAAATTAAGAGTTCCAGGCCACACTAGATTATATAATGGGTCCTTGTCTAAAAAAAAAAAAAAAAAACAAAAGGGATAGGCAGGGGAGATAGCGCAATGGATGAACACATTTTCTGTTCATTCATGAATAGAAATAGACTAGACTGAATTCAATCTCCAGCATTAAACTAAAAACGTGAGCAGGGCTGAAGAGATGCCTCAGCAGTTAAAGGAGCTTGCTTGCTTACCCTAGTACCCACATAAAGCCACATGAACAAAGTGTCACATGTGTCTGGAGTTTGTAGTGGCAGCAGGCCCTGTCTGGCCTATTCCCTCTCCCTCTCCCTCTCCCTCTCCCTCTCATAAATCTGAGCATGTGTAACCCCAGTCTTGAGGGGGATTCGAGCTATGAGAATTGCTGGGACTTCCTGATCAACCAGACTAACCCAAGATAAGTAGCCCCAGGTTTACCGAAAGACTTTTTTCAGAAAGCAATGCAGGAACGTGGTAGAGGAGGACCACTATGTCCTTTGGCCTCTGTACACATGCACACAAGGTGAATACATCTGTATTTGCATGAACAGTCACTTTCCAAATACACATCACACATATACTTCACACACAGGCAAGAAGAAAGGAAGAAAGAAGGCAGAGGGAGAAGGATGGATGAAAGGACAGAAGGAAATTGACAAAAATGAGTGAAAAATATTTCAGGCTACAATTTTCAGGCCAGATTTATCTGAAGTATTTAACCCATTTTACACATGAAATCTATGCCCAAAGTAGCATTAGAGCCAAAATGCATTATTGCATAGAGGAGCTAAATTATTGAAAATGGAAACAATGTCCTAAAGCACTGGTACTTCACGTCTTTTATAATCCAGCTTGAGAAAAATCACAATGTGGATATGAAGCCCTTTAGAAACATGTGAGTAAAAGATATGCCCTCCAATAAAGATGTCTCTTAAGAGAAGAGGTAAAGTTATAATTAAAAATCTTTCCAAAGACTGAAAGAAATTCTGCCTTCCTCTTAGAAAAAATAAAACCTTCTTTTTTAATGAATATGATTTATAAATGTTATTTTGATCATTATCTTTCCTGCTAGCGTGTATGACTTGAAAATGAAAATCTAAAAATTACAATTCTGCTTAATGTTCAAAAATTTTATTTTGCTTGCTTCTTGCCAAAAATTAAAAATAATTAATTTATTTCTATCTACCTCAAAGTATGTTAGAGTAACAATGTTAAAAAGGCTTAACTTGATCAGAAAAATATTTTGAAAATATATTTTTATTTATATTATATACTTTATATCTTATTTATGCATTTTCATAAATAATAGTTATATTTCTGTTACCTGGATTTCATATAATCTTAGAGTTATAGCTTTAGAGTCTGAAATTTAATTCCTATTGAAAATATTAAGGAAACCTAATATTTATTTATGTAAAATAAATAATATGCAATCTAAAATAAAATAATATGCAGGCGCTAAAACATTTTATCATTTGCTATTTGAGCAGCTGCAATAAAATCACCACCGAGGAATATGTAGTGGAAACCATCCTGTGTTTCCAAGATGCTCAGCAGCCAGGAAATGAATTTCACATCATGGCTGTAATGAGAAAAGAGATTCCAGAATAATTTCCTACTTCTTGAAATGGATGTGAATAAACAGAGCCAGCGATGGTCTCTAAAAGCAACACCTAGTCCAATGGACTGAATCCTTAAAATCTTTACACTAGGCGCCAACATGTGAAAACAGTATGCAATCATTTTGACAAGTCCAGGCATTTATTTTTAATATAGTCTATTTCTTTCAGACAACAAATTCTCTTTTGGTCTTTTTTTTTTTTTTCAGACTGAATAATCACAATCCTCTCAAAGAGCAAGTGAGACCTGAAAGTTTCGCTATAATCCGTCTTACAGCAGCAGGTCATGCATAAATTGTGATATTAGCTGTGTGACCCTTCACTAATATCTTCCCTGTGATAACCCTCTGTCAAAGCAGCAGTAGGGCCTTGCCTCTTTGTTATTTAAAATGTCAGCACTGGATTTAATGCCTGTCTTCTAGTTGGATAGAAACGGGCCATTCTTTCCTGTTGAGTTAGAATCAAGTGACATGGGTGCACTTTTAACTTCTTTAGTCATCACCTTCTCATTCATAATGTGTGGATAATAATCACATTTACCTCATAATTAGAAAGAGAATTTTGCATCAAACAATGAATGTGAAAGGCTTGCAACACTACCTGACATGCACAATGCATGGTATTATTAGTACAGGAAAATTACCTACTCACCTAGGAGTAAATAGTGCACACATTGCAATGAAAACCATTCTTATCTTCGTTTTCTCTGAATCCTTTCCTTAGTCCTTGGTTGATGACACTTGTTTGTGTTACTCTTATGAAAGTGCCCTAATGTATTAGGTCATTTGTAAATAATGTATACAAAAAAAGTTACATGGTAAAATATGTTTGGAAAATGGGTGACAAATTTAAATATTTGTTGGTTTCATTAATTGTTGACTTTGTTGTAATTCTCCAACAGCAGCTCTGCCACTCCCCTAACACCTACTTCGTCTTACTACCAACTAGATGCCATAGTCACCACCTGTCTTCTGAGGTTTTGATGCTTTGATAAATCATTTCCATGCAGGAAAATCGAGGGCAGTGATTGTCTTCTGGAACTTTTTATATCTTTTTAAAATACTCAAACCAGGGTTGGTGAGACAAAGGGGATTCTTTCCCCTTTTAGGTCACCTTGCCTTATGTATTTGGTCTTGACACATGGAGCCACCTCATTCTTGCTTTTCAAATCCATCCATGTGGGATTCTGCTAAGCATAGGATCCTAGCACTGTTTGTAGCCCCTTTGTATATGCTGTGGTTTTATGGTGCCAGAAGAAGAGAGCAGAAATCCTTACCCAAGAAGAAACTCACTGTTCTCTCCACACCATTCTTTATCATTCTCTGGTCCAGAATTATATATCTTGTCACTCAAATGCTCACTTGAGGACTGGATTTTAGGTAAGGAAATCTTCCCTGACAGAAATGTCATTACATCTCCTCTAGGAATTCCTAAGTAGGTGGTCATCCTTCATGGGAGGATTTTCAAGAGTTAGGACATGGCCTGAACACACAGGAATTTGAGTGGCCCAAAATACTAGCAAAACCCAAGTGTCTTGGGGACCTAAAAATAGCATGCACAGCCAGGTGACCGTCCTAGTCTAAAAAAGTACCCTTTTTTGTTTTAAAATTGTGCAAAACAGAATAATGGCAAATCTATTGACATAGTAGTATATAAGAGTATACTTAACATCACAGTATTTCTACTTGCATTTGAGCATCTCATAGCAAAATGGCCATCAAACTTGTATATATATGTGTGTATATGTGTATATGTGTTTGTATATATATATATATATATATATATATATATATATATAATGCCTTTATGTAGTATTGTTAAAATGAGAAAACCTTGAAGAAAAATTTTTGAATAAGTAGCAGAAACTTATCAGATTTTGTTATTTTTTTAAATTGATAATAAATCAAGTTGATAATTAAGAAAATAATTTTTTTCACAATAACAATTATATATATTTAGTTTGAAATATAAAAGCAAATTTAAGTAATTTGATTTTGAAGCTCAAGAATTGACTTGATCTTGAATTAGAAACATGATGCTCCTGTGTGAGCTGGATGGAGTTTCTGCTCTCTCCCGCTTCATCTGCCTTGGAGTCCAGCTCTGTAGGATGGGCTGCAGGGCTGGTTGTTCAACTCCCAAGTCTGAAGAGAGGGGAAAACCCTTTCATTCCTCAGGAATCATATTATATTTGAAGATGAAAAGTACATTTTTAAAAGGAGTTTGTGTTTGTTTTGCATTTTGGTTTTGTTCCTATTTTATTTATTTGTTAGTTATTTGCCATAAAAACTGCTTTTTAACAGAATATCGCAGGAAGAGGAATGTTTTGAAAAAACACCTCATGGTACTTTTTTTTCCATTTTTACTTTTTTGGAATTTAAAATATATTTTAAGTTTTTTGCAAAAGAGATCGACAAAGAGAAATCGTGTGCATAGTTATGCTAGGACCTCTTGGCACTGCAAATGGACTTCAGTCACATGTACCCACTACTTTGTGCATCTGGCTTTACATGGGAATTGAACCCAGATTGGCAGGCTATGCAAATACCTCTAACTGCTGAGCCATTGCTTCAGTCCCAAAGGGACATTTTTTTTTATATTTTATTTATTCATTTTCCACCAGGGCCACTACCTTGTGCGTCTGGCTTATGTGGGTCCTGGGAAATTGAACCCAGGGCCTTAGGCACTGGAGGCAAGTGCCTTAACTGCTGAGCCATCTCTCCAGCCCAACCAAAGGGACATTTTTAAGGTTGAGTCTGATTGAAATACACAGCTGTAGAACAGAATTGGCCCTGTGTTTATGTGTACCCTATGCAACATAAAAAAGTTTGTGTTTGTGTGTGTGTGTGTGTGTGTGTGTGTGTGTGTGTCTTTTGTAGAAGCCAGAGAAAAACAACCTTAGGTGTCAGCCTTCAGATATTTCCCATTTTTTTAACAATAGGGCCACCCACTGTCCTGGAACTCACCTACTAGGTTATACTGACCAGCAAGACACAAGGATCCACCTGTCTCCACCTTCCAATCTGGAATTAAAAGATCGCACCATCACACCCCGCTTTGCTTATATGAGCTCTGAGGATTGAATTCAGGTCCTCATACTTCCAAAGCAGGTACTTTATTGACTGAGGTATCTCTGGTCTCAACAGCCTCATTAAATGTTTTGTATTGTTATTTTTTTTTATTGCTGCTCTGGGATCAAACCCAGGATCTTGGGCATGCTTAACAAGGGCTCTGCCACTGAGTTACTCCTTTTATTTTTTTAACGTTTTTATTGGCTTAAAGTTATATATATATATATATATATATATATATATATATATATATATATATATATATATATACATATATATACATATATATATATGTATATACAATATGCTCAGTATCATAGGTTCTTAGATAAAGCCATTGAATCCATGATGACATTCCCTCTTATGCATTAGTTATTGTCCCCCCATGACTCTTACATTCTTTCCACCCCCTCTTCTGCAAATATCCTTGAGTCTTAGCGGGTGAGTTTAAATTTTACATAGTTATTAGTTTTTTAAGAGTCTGCCATTTTTAATTTTTTTAAGCATTTTGTTAATTTGTCATTAGAGGCAAACCACCACCCTTAAGCTATAGGTACCTTTATTTTTGTGACATTCAGGGTAAAGCCAGTGCCTTTCCTGACTGGTAAGCAAGCTTGAAGGCAGTGCTGCAGCTGAGGCAATATCTCACCAGAATAGCTGCTTTTATGGAGCTGTTATCTTATTTAAAAAAAATAAATATAAAAAAAAATCCTATCCTCCAGAGTCCTGGTTCCCAAAACAGAACCTGAGGAGCAAGCCACTGACGGCCACACCTGAGTCCAAGATACCTGGGTCAAGGAGTTCCTGTTTAAAGAAAGAACAAAGTCAAGAATGCTCTTGTCTGAGACCAAGTGATAAACATGATCATTTAAATTCTTTATTTTAAATCAAATTTTAAGAAGAGAAAAGAAATTAGATTCAACACTTTAAATGTAAACTGTAGTTTGTGAATAGATGAAATTAACTTTCAAGGGGAAATTTAGATTAAAATACACCACCCCCTACAAAGCTCCAAATTCTATTGCAGGTCATTTAAAAGAGGAATATAAAATATGTGGTAAACCTTTGATCAAAACAGAGAGAAAACGAGAAAACAAAAACTAGCATTTGCTGCTGGGGTTTTTGTGGGAACATCTTTTTTTTTTTTTTTTTTTTTTTTTTTTTTTTTTTTTTTTTTTTTTTTTTTTTTTTTTTTTTTTTTTTTTTTTTTTAGAGGAGCAAGTTTTTTTCATAAAGCTTTGGAACAGCCAGGAAGCACATCGATCTTCCCTGAGGCAGCCTTAACTAATGCACTCATCTTTATTAGAGGAGGTTTTAATTGAGTGATATTTTAAGAATCAGAACAAGCTTAAATATGTTTCTCTTCTCACTAATTTAATAGACAAATCCATCATTACGGTTCATTTAGACGAACATATTCTAACTATTAGGACTCAAAATAACTCATACATTCAAAAGTCTTCCTTTCTCATGTTATTAAACTGACTTTTAAAAATCTTTCTTGGAGTCTGAATAGATCAAATGTTCAGAGATACTGTGACAATCAAAATATACATATATACAAATATACTTACATATATACATAAACAAAAATACATACATATGTGTATAATACTAATATAAGTGTGTATAAGACTGTGTAAATATTACATGTGTATATCACTCCATATAAGCTAAGCGTAAAATAAAATACTCATCTGAAGTCATTTTAAGCCAAATGTACTTTTAAATTTGATTCTACTTTTTAGTATGAATTACTATAACACTTTACATTTTAAAATACTGCCAGAACAGCACCTGACATGGCTGGTTATCTACTGATCTCCATGGAGATTACAAACCTCCCAATTGTATCCATCCACCAGCAGTGCCAGCCCTAGGCTGGGCTTGCCTCTCACCCTTACATTTTAACTGCTCTGTCTAAACCCTTGGTCCAGAACCAGAGAAAGCAGCAAAGACCCCATGGCCATTCAATATCATGTGACTTGCATTGAAAAATTCCAGGAGTTTCCACACAAGCTGAGGCATGTGCTTCCAGACAGTCTGTGTTGTCCCCATTCCAGACAGATTCCTCTTTCTCGAAAAGTTCGAAAGAAAAGAATCCACATCAGAATTCATACAGATTATCAACTCTATTTTTTAAGTGAGACACTGTGAAGGCTTTGGAGTTTTAATTTTTATGACAAATGCTACTTCTAGTCTTCCTTTTCTTCTAGCAAACACGAAGAAGGTAGAGGAAAATATGAGAGGGAGAACAGAAAACTCATTTCTAACTCCTGCAATTGAAGGAAATAAAGTCTATGGGTTATCCTGCTTTATTGCATTGGCTCTGAATCATCAAAGGAAAGAAATTTTATCTCCCTGTCTTATTCAAATTATGTCCTTTGTTACATTAGACAATAAAGTGGAGATTCTGGGTGAGTCACAGAGCTACTCACCAAGGTTCATTTAGAAAAAGATCACCTCTGCTCCTCTATATAGAGGTATAGAGAAAAAAATTAAATTTTCTGTCTTTTCTCATTATTAGTCACAATGCAATCTTTTGTTGTGTTAGGGACAGATACTTTGTCACAAAATAGAAGCCAGAGTCCCAAGAACTAAATGTCTTGAATGATGTCCCTGAAATCGAGCCTCAGGAGGAGATCAAGGTCTCTTAGCTACTCATCCAGCACACAAAGCCGTGGAACACACTGCTATCATAAAGACATGTAACTGATAAAAGGCTGTTTCCCCCCTCCACCCAACCCCTGTCATCTAAGAAGTAACGAGATATATGCCTGTCTGAGGGAACAAAGCTCTTTTTTTCCCTGCCCTCTATGTTAAAAGACTACATATAAATTAAGTTAGATACCTGAATATTCAGAAAAACCTGCCATAAATGAAGGGAAGAGATGACCGAATTTAATATTTGTTCTTGAATACAGACAGATGACGCAGTTTGTTCAGCTCCTCAGAAACCATGTCCCAAATGTGAGAAGTAATGTTTGTCCCCAAACAAAGTCATATGATAAACACATGTGCTTGTAAAACAGCCCACTCCAAACCACGCACTGAAGTGAAAAGAGGCTTGAAGATGTATTTTATTTGATGAGCTATGTACAAATCTTAGTATATGTTCACAACCTCATTAAATATATGGCAGCCCCTCTGGAACAAACCAAACATGGTCACAAATTTCCTCAGTCTATTTTGGGAAACAGAACTACTGGGCAAGTTAAGCTTCAGGCCACAGGCCAACCACAACAGCCACAAGTGTGGCTGGCTGAATAAATTTGGAAAGCCCTAGTGCAGAGCCTGGATGCTCCCAGGAGGCCGGAGGCAGAGCACAGACCAGCTACTTGGGGAATTAGCATGCTTGCTCATATTGGGTATATTTTAAAAGGTAAAGCTATAAAATTGCCATTACTTCTTATTCTATACCCTAAACTCACCTACAGGTAAAGAACATTAAGGCCATACTCTCATGAGGTAGCACCAACAGATTTCAGCTCAGCAGATAAATAATATGAAAAACTATGGATTCTAAGTAGCACAGCAGTTCCTGGCTTGTCCCATGAATGTCCTAGGATTTTAGGGAGTTGCAGAAAGAGGAGGTTCTCATTCAACCAGCACCTATGGCTGTCTATGAGCAAATGTTTATCTTCTTGGGGATTCAGGTAGTCTCATAGTGTGTTCAATGTTAGGTTTCTGTGGTTCTTGTAACCTTTAAAAACTGAATACAGAATATTCTGGGTCATCTGGAGAATCCAATACTGCCACTTTATTTGTGCTGACAAACAAATTGATGCCACATGGTGTTTCTAAAGGGAAAAAAGAAATGGCTTTAATATATAAAGCATGCACTTACCCCTAAATGAAGGCCAAATGCTGTCGTGATTTACTGTACAAAAGAAGTTTTCACAGCAGTTCCCAAAGGGCAAATTGGGGTGAACCAAATCATCACATAACACAGAGTAAAGCAGCTCTGGAAGCCCCGGCCATCAGGAAAGCAGTGAAGGCTGCTTTGTGTGCCAGAGTCCCTAGTTTCCCCTCCCACACAAGACTTGAATGTCCAGCCAGAGGAGGACTCGAATAATCACCAGCAGTGAGCCTCTTGTAGGACAGAATAGAGTAGGCTACACTTTTATTTAATAGGGCTATTGGAAGATCCTAACCTTTTAGCACATCACCAAATTATGCATTAGAAAATTTGGGCAGAAATAGGCCAAATGAAAGATTATTGGCATAGGCTTTGTGGTGCAAATAAGGTCTCTCAGTTCAAAAATCCAATGTGTAACGGTTATAGAGAGACTGAGCACTTCATGAAAGCACGTATCCTACTCTAGTCATGAAATAAAAGAAGTTTGAGCACCTTTTGTGCAAAGGTCAGTGAAACAATTTAAAGGAAATGATGCATGAGGTGGGGGATATTCATGTGTGCTGTATACCTGTGTATATACAGAAAATAAGATTTCCTGTTCTGTCACTTGCCCATCTATTTCTTTGAGACAGGGTCTCTCACTGAACCTAAGGATCACGGTTGTTGGCAAGACTGGCTGGATAGCCAATTCAGCAATGCTTGCTTTGGTTTGAATGTAAAATGCCCCATAGACTCATGTGTTTGAATACTTAAGTTTCAGTTGGTGATGCTATTTTGGAATGTTTTGGAACCTTTAAGAGGTGTGGCCTTGCTGGAAGAATTATGTCAATGATGATGACTGCTCCTGCCAAGTCCTCCCTTGCCATAAACAACTTTGGTTAAAATTGTAAGCCCAAAACAAATCCTTTCAGCTGCTTTGGGTTGGGTATTAGGGCCTATAATGAGAAAGTGATATTGTCCTGTCTCCATCACCATAGTGCTTGGGTTACAGACGGGAACATATCCATGACTGGCTATTTATGTGGGTTCTAGGGATGGAACTCGGGTCTTTAAGCTTATGCAGCCAGCACTCACCCACTAAGCCACCTCCCCAGCCCAAAGTGATGCATTGTAAGGAAAGGGGCATACACATAAGGAGATAGATTGAGTGAAATCTGTTTGCTCTGAGAGATATAGAGAAGAAGGCATTTATAACCTCCTAGGAAAGAAAAGGCAGTGATCATGAGCTCAAACATGTCCATGTGGAAGAAGATCAGTATCAGAACTAAAAGTGCAATCACAGAATTCAGCTGATTAAAAAGGAGTGAGTATTCGCTCAGAACCCACTGGAGAGACTTTTACTCATGAAACCTACAGGCTCCTGATAGAATACACACAGGAGCTGTCATAAACTTAAAATTCCAGCTAAATACCTATAAATAATGAACAACTATATCACCTAAGACTCTTGCATGTACTTGAGAAATGGTGCATGATTGGGTCTGAGCTTCATTCAATTCTTTCTGCTATTCTCAGAAAATCACAACAGTGGTAGTATTTTTTAAGTGCTGACAAATCATCTTTGCACTCCATGGTACTTCTAAGTAACTTCAAAGGTATTGAATGATGCCAAACACATTTTTTTCAAAATTTATAAACAATGAATAGTTAAATATACAAAAATTATTTTGAACATAAGGTATATACTTTTTATGTGTGTTAATGGGTTAAGAGATCCATTCCGAGGCAGATAACCCTTAACTAGAACTAGGATCTATGACAATCCCATAGGAAAATCAAGAATCTAGGCTCCAACGGGAAATACCCACTAGCCAGAGATTTACACAGAGGCTGCAACCATTAGAATCTTGACAAATTAAGAAAGTTTGTCTCATTTAACCTATACTGATGTCACTCTCCATTGGAGATTCTGTTTGTATGTTTCAGAAGCCAGTGAGAATCATGGACAACCCAGTTCTACCAACAAGACCTGAGATGTTGCCTGTCACCAGGAAGGGGGTAAACCACTCCTAATTTATGATATAGATTCCAAACAAAACCTTTGAGAAAGTGGCTAGAGGAGCAAGAGACCTACCTCCAGAGCAAATCAGATAACCTGGGAAAGGATAATGGAGACAGACACTGAGGACACCCAATATAATCCAAAGCAGAAATCCAGAGACTCTTAAGACCTCAACAAAAAGGCAGACCTAGAACTCACCCTCCATGACTCAGGGATCTTAGCAGAGAGGGGGTGGTGAAAAAATTGTAAGAGCCATGGTGGGGAGAGAAAAAAAAACTGGCTACCTCTTGTACAATCCATCTCCCCCTAACCCATAAACTGGCAAGCCCAGGAAGACCCCCCCAGCTAGGTGGGGACAGGGAGGATACCACCATAAAACTTGCTCATACAATGTATCTAATTATTGAAAATAAATATGAAAAAAAGAAGAAAATATGGTGCTTAGCAAAGTTACCTCAAGAATCAGAGCAGTTCAAAATTGAATTGTGCTAAACATCAAATGCAATCACTTGGATCTGTGCAATGATGAATAATGGTCACTCTCCCTCCACAGCCCCACCCAAACTCAAGATTCCATTGTAATTTAGACAGTCTCATATAGTAATCTAGAGAAGATGACAAATGTATAACATAAAAAGATCAGTCCTCATGGTGGTTTATATTGGTACTTGGCAAGAATTCTGCCTTCTGGAAGGTTATGAAGCCAAATTTTAGACTCTTGGCTAAAGCTCTGCTTTATTCACTGTTCTGCTATGTAGAGCCAACTTTTTCCCATAGTCTGTTTTTTGGTAGGAATAGGAAGTACCTTGTGCATGCCATTCTTTGCATCATAGCTACCAATTTCAGTGGAAAATGGAAGATTGGGTATTTATGCATAGAGGTTTTTTTTTAAATTTTTTGTGTGTGTTCTTTAAAAATTAAATCTTATAAATTCATCTCCCTGGTAGTGATAGAAGCCAAGCAGAAATTACTTTAAAAATGAGACTAATATTTGATCCTGAATGACAAAGTCAGAAGGAACTTGGGCAGCATAAAAGGATCATTAATTATAGGCAATGGTATCTATAATATTTTAATCTTCATATAGACTTGAAAAATTAGAAATTCATTTATTAATTTGAAGTAAATATGAACCTAACTATAAAGTAAATTATTTTAAAACAATATCAAATATTATTCATTAGGTTATTTTCACTATCTTTATATTTCATTCATCTCACCTCTTTCTTGAAATCTCATTCCGCAAGCATGTTTTATTAATGATATATTAATAAGCATTCACTTAAAAATGACTGATTAAAAAGTAGACCTCATTTTAAGTAAGTGTTCTGAAAATGTTTCATTTATCGAATTCATTGAGGTTCAAGTTCTCATTTGTATAGCTAGAGGGTAAATTACAGATATGCCTGCTTGTTTTATCATTATAATGAAAGCAGAACTCACATTTGCAACACTAATTAAAATTCTACTATAACCCATATAACTGCAGCCTCTCCCCAAAATAAATCATTTGCAAATCTTTATATAAAATTTACTGTATATGTGCATGATAATGAAAGTATCTATCTTTACTATAACATAATCAAGGTTAAGGGAAAGTAAAAATTAGGTTCAGACTTTTAATACTGCAGGGTACATTTTTAGTACCCAACAGAGAGAGTTAGTCACACAACTCCCATTAACTTTAATGGAACTTGTATGGGCAAACTATATGCTGAAATTCTTAGGAAGTTAATGTCAGTAGAGTTTACTAGCTCCTTTTTTTTCTTCCTTCTTTGGGCCTTTACTTTAGGATACTTTTACTTTCTCTTGGCCCAGAGGGAAGACAAGTCAGTAAAAATGATTAACATAAATGTGTTCCATGTTTTATAAGCTCACAATTTCTCTTCATCTGACAGGAATTTAAAAAAAAAAACTACAATTTTAAGAACATCATAGCACTTTTTAAATTGAGTTAGTAGTCAAATTCAACTAAAAAGTAGTTTTAAAATATGAATTTATGTTCCATAAATATGAACATTGGGCACTCTGTATTTTCTAGTGTTTATTCATATTTCACAATCTCACTTATAATTTGTTACAAATTCTTTAAAAATATTTTACACAATACATATTAAAATTGAATGACCACGCTTACTTTATTTATACTTGAAATGAAATTTATGTGGAATTCTATTTACTGCTCTTGTTAAAATATTCTGTATTATATATAGATACTATAGAGAAAGCATCAGATCCATATTTAAAAATTAAAACTTCCTCAAAAGGGTCAAAAGGAATCTACATTTTCTTTATCACTATCAGCAATACCTTTCTATAGCTATGAATTTAATCACTAGAAGATGTAATGAAATTAAAATGTATTAATAAATCAGTAGACATGTTTAGAATCTCCATTCACAACACAGGAAAAATGTTATATGCAAAGATTCTTCTAATGCCAACTCATCAAAAGTGTTCAGTGCAGTTTTTACCTGTCTAAGTAGACTTATCTGTATTTAGAAATGTTGGAAAACACAATTGAAAAGTTACCATTATTTGTTAAAAAGACTCCTCATAGCAAATATATGAGAGTTTTCCTTTTATTTAAGCAGCTAATGAATCAAAATTAGATTTATCAAGTAACACATCATGGTTTGATCAGGAATATAGAGCCTATATTGATGAAGGCACCAATAATTGTCAGCTTAATTAATTGCATGTTGGATAAGTATTTTAGAAAAAAAGATTAGCCAAATAAAATTGTCTCATAAGAGAACTTTCTTCTAAAAATAATCATAGATGATGAAAGAAAAAAACTAAGACTTGCATATTATTAATGTTATCTGTGTTAAAATAATGCTATCCACCTAGTACTGCCACCATTTTAAAGGTGAACTCATTGATTCACTAAGTTGATTCGTGATCATGCTAAGTTTTCCCCATTTCTTTACTCGCAAAAAAACTAGAATATACATCTAACTCCTCTTTCATTTGATGAGCATTTTTATGATGCTTCTACAATAATTTTCCCCAAGTTTAAGAAATGTGTCAAACTATAGAACAAAATTACCTCTCTTTACCCCTCTCCCCCCACCCAGCTACCTACACATCTGCCCTGCCAGGCCTCTTGGGTGGAAGGTGGTCCTGTACCCTTCATTTTTCCATCCCCACCCAACACTTCTCCCACAACAGGCCCTTCTTAGCCATTGCTGCTCTTATTTGACTTCCTCTCTCCCTCCTGTCATCCCCCACCTAACCACCTGCCCCTCCACCCTGCCAGGACCCTACAGTATTCCTGGTGGCCTCTGCACTTCTCTCTTGCTCCCTCTGCCCCTCAGCCAGGCATCTGCCCTTCCACCCTGTCAGACTCCTACTGGTACCAGAGGTCTCTTTCCTTCTCTTTCCCTCTGGAGCCCATCCCACCACCTGCTCTTTCACCTGGACACGCACCTTCCAGGGGTTCCAGCAGACTCCATGCTTCTCTCACCCTCTGCTCACCACCCAGCCATCCGCTCTTCCACCCCAACAGACCACTCCCCTCAGATCGGGCAGACTCTCCTCTATCATGAGACCCAAGGCTCTCCAAGCAAACAGGCCCCTGGGACAGAGGCTCTCCCTTCTACCCATCCCCAAGGCCTTTGGATACCCTCTCTGGGCCCCACAGCTTTCTCCCCAAGCTTCCTGTCAGCTGCTGCAGCTTCTGCACTCTGGTCCAGAGCGGGAACTCTACCCACAGACATTACCAGCCTACAAAGAGAAGCAGAGCTCAGGCAGTGAAGGCCACTGCCCATCCTCTGAGCTACAGAGAAAAGGAGAAAAAGCAGGAATGACTTAAAAAACTCTACCCAGTTCTATACACAGCTAAGAAAGTCCATGAGACAAGCTGTGTGAGGGAGGGACAGAGCTAGTCAGTAGTGTGGTGGGGGATAGTGTTTCCTAAGGGCAATGCGCCCTAGAGAAGAAGGATGGTTCTCAGCAGCATGAGTTAAAGGCTGGTGAGGAGCTGTTTGTGACTGGAGCTCCAGGGAACACAAATGGGAGCAGCACCTGTGCCTCCGCTAGTGGGGAGGAGGCCTTTGCAGCAGCAAACAGCCTGAGCATTCAGGTTCAGGATGATCCAGTCTGCTGAAGAGCCTTTAGATCCCCAGGTAGATTTGGGGCTGGAGCTACAAGGAGCACAAAAGGGACCAGCATCTGCAGTTCCCCTGTTGGGGAGGAGGAGGCCCATGAGGTAAAGAGAGTTTCAGTCTGGCAAATGATAGAACCTGCCTGGAGACAGAATGCCTCAGATGGGAGACATTCTTGTTGAGATTAAACCTAGTGGTGTAACATTGCTCGGATGGAACACACCAGACAGTACCCTCCAGAGGGCTTTTGTCATGGTTTGATGCAGGTGTCCCCCACAAACAAATGAATGTGTTCTTGGTAATCAATCCTCAGCTGATGATAGTTTGGATTTTACAACCTTGATGGAGCTGTGTTGTTGGGGGAGGGCTTATGGGGTTATAAGCCAGCTTCCCCTTGCCAGTGTTTGGCACACCTTCCTGCTGCTATTTCCAGTGCTGTGGCAGAGGTGATGTCCACCCCTCTGCTCATGCCATCATTTTCCCTGCCAGGATGGAGTCTCCCCTCAAGTCTGTAAGCCAAATAAACTCATTCCTCCACAAGCTGCTTTTGTTTGGGTTCTTTCTGCACAGCAACTAGGAAGCTGACCGCAACAGCTTTGATCCAATTCCAACTAGAGAGCAAAAGCTCCCTGGCAGGTTTGTGCCAGAGGGATAAAAAGGAGATCTCTAAACCTTCCCAGCTGGGATATGGAGGAGGAAGAGGAACAAGAAGTTCAGCTCTGTATACTCCTGAACCCCAGTATCAAGACACAGTGGTGAATACAATCAGGGAAGATCTCTGACCTCACACTATATTGTATACCAAATACTACTCCAGAACTTCTGGCACACTCATAACCTCTGCAACTAACATATCTGTGATTATAACACTATCCCAAACAAAATTAGTACATATAACAGAACACACCACACATACCTAATGAAAACTTGTAGTCGCCCACACAAAAAGAAAACTAGACCCTAATCCAGAAATGGCCAGAATCCAACTTTAAAAAAATAATAATAACACAAGCTGAGATGCCCCATCCTAAGACCCTTAGTCCCACAATGGAGGGTGCCAATGGGATTGCAGGGGAGATAACAAAACCACAATCCCCAAATGAGAATAAAGTAACTCCTGCTCATAACTGCAATGAGATCATTATCAGGATGATGGCTGAAATGAAAGCTTTCAAAAAAGATGTAAATGAGATGAAACCCAGCTATATGAGCAAAAACATAAGAATGAACATAATGGGATAAAATCTGACCCATGTCAAAAACACTATAAGTGAATTGAAGGAACCAACAATGGGAGGAGCTAGGCAATCAGATGATTAAGTTTGATGAGGACTTAACCAAATAAGAGCAAATTCGGAGAGGCTGGGCATAGATGAATTATACCTCAATTTAATAAAAGCAATATACAAAATCCCTAAAGCCCAAATCATACTCAATAAGGAAATACACAAGGAGTTCCCACTCAAGTCAATAACAAGACAAGGGTGTCCACTCTCACCATTGTTCTTCAATAAAGTGATTTACGTTGTACCCTAAGCAATAAGACAGGAGAAAGGCATCAAAGGGATCCAAATTGGAAAGGAAGAAGTAAAACTATGCCTTTTCAGAGATGACATAATACGATACATAACAGACTCAAACAACATTATCAGTAAAATCCTTACAGTTGTAAATTCCTTCAGCAAACGGGCAGTATAAAAAACTAACACACAAAAATTAGTAGCCTTCCTGTATGCAGATAATATACATATAGAAAAAAGACATCAGAGAGACTGTCCCATTTTCAATAGCCTAAAAAAATCAAATACCTTGGAATATTCCTAATGAAGGATGTGAATAACTTATATAATTAAAACATTAAAAAACTTAAGAAGGAAAAGATGAAGATTTGAAAAGATAGAAAAATACTCCATGCTCCTTGATAGGTAGAATTAAAATAGTACAAATGGCAGTCATTCCAAAACTAAAATACAGATTCAATGCAATGCCATTAAAATCTCAGCTTCATTCTTTACAGACATAGAAAAAAATAATCTCAAAATTTATTTGTAATGGCAAAAGGCCCAGATAGCCAGATCTAACCTATGTAAAAAAAAATTCCTTTGCAGGTATCACCATTCCTGATCTAAAAACATACTACAAAGCCATAAAATAATAATAATAATAATAGCATGGTACTGGCATAAAAACAGACAGAGAAATGGAACTGAATTGAAGACCGTGTTCTTAATTCTATTAACTATAATTACTTGATATTTGACTAAGATGCCAACAATGTGTGCTGATGTAAAGATATCATCTTCAACAAATGGTGCTATAAAAATTGAATAAATAAAAATACTTTTTTTACAAGTATTGGATAAATACTTGTAAAAAAAATGAAAATAGATCCATTCCTCTAACCATGCACAAAAATCAACTCCAAATCTATCAGAGACCTCAACATAAGACCTGAAACCCTGAACACCCTGGAATCAAAAATAGGAGATAGGGTTAGGGAAAAACTTTCTGAGAAACCTCCAGGAAGTATAACAATCAACCAATCAGATCTCATCAAGTTTAAAAGCTTCTGTACAGACAAACATACCATACTCAGAGCCAATAGACCACCATCAAACTGGGAGATAATATTTGTCAGCTGTAAGACAGACCGAGATCTAATATCTAGAAGTTAAAAGAACTCAAAAAATACATAATAAAAAATCAAATAGCCCCTTTACCAAATGGGGCATTGATCTCAACAGAAGAGGAAACAAAAATGGCTAATTTGCATTTAAGAAAGTGCTCATAATTATTAATCATCAAGGAAATGCAAATCAAAACTACAATGAGTTTCCACCTTACTCCACTCAGAATGGCAATCATCAAAAAATCCAACAACAATAGTTGCAGGTGAGGATGTGGCGAAAAAGGAACCCTCATTCACTGCTGGTGGGATTGCAAGCTTATTCAACCTATGGAAAGCAGTGTGGAGACTCCTGAACAGAATGAACATAGACCTACCAATAGACCCAGCCCTCTACTAGGCATCTATCCACAAGATGTCACATCTCACTCAGGATAGAGACATTTGCTAAATCATGTTTATTACAGCTCAATTCATAATCACCAAGAATTGGAATCAACCCAAATGCCCATCTCTGGATGAATGGATATCAAAGTTGTACATTTACACTATGGAATTCTGCACATCTGAAAGGAAAAATGACTTAATCAAATTTAAAGAAAAGTGGATGGATGAGAAGCAGATCATACTTAGTGAACTCACACAAGATCAGAGAGTCAAACTCTGCATATTCTCCCTCATATGCAGTTCCTAACCAGGTTAAGCTTAAACTCTAAGCAAACCTAACAGATGAAATTAGAGACTGTAAAAGAGGATGGAAGGAATGAGGGGACAGAAAGAAGGTGGGGAGACTTGTACAATAAGCTAAAATAATAATGAATTGAAACCATAAAATCCTTGCTTTCATACATTAAGCTCTTGAGGAAGATCTCCTGGTAAGAAGGGCCATGAATAGAATGGGAGGAAGCCTAACCCCATGAAAAACTGATCAGACCTGCAACTCCCTATCCCAGTTACTGTTTCCTTCCCACACTGAGCTGTTGATCAAAGAGACAAATGATGTCCTCAAAATAACACAGGCTCTGTTAAAGCTCTTGAATACCTGCCTCAGGACTAAGGTAAGATCTTATTCCTAAAGAAACCACAGAATGTCACCACATACCACGGAGAAACTGTGAGATCCAGAATGGCAACCAGCTCCCAGATGGTACCATGTGTAGTGCTGGAAGGTGTTACATGATCTGCCAGGGGAAATTGGTCAATGATCTTTGGAGTAAGCAGAGACCTCTGATATAAAATTCAGATGGGTATCACAAGAATGCTGAACACTCGGCTTTATGGGAGAGAACAGCAGGTCAAGAAGTGATCATTTGTGTAATAGTAGCACCAAAATCTAGGGGGGTGTTCAATGGCTTTCAAGTTGACCAAAAGATCCACTCAGTAAAAAAGAACCCTTAACTGGAATTGGGATGAAGGGCAAAATCCTATGGGGACCAAATACCTGGGCTCCAAGGGGGAAATTCCCACTACCAGAGAACTACAGTGAGGCTACTCCCTATAGAATCTTGCCAAATTAGCAATGTGCGTTGCATTTAACCTACACTGATCTCACTCTCCAATAGAGATTCTGTTTGTATTTTTTCAGAAGGCAGAGAGAGAGCTGTGGTCAATCCAATTCCACCAATAAGATACAGGATGATGGTGGATATTGGGCAAGTGATGAACCACCCAGGGCCTATCAATAGGCCCCAAATGAAACCTTTGAGAGAGTCACATGATAAACAAGAGACCTATCACCACAGCTAGTTAATTAACCCAGGATAGGTCCATGAGAGAGAGACCAATTATAGTCCACACAACCAAAAGCACAAGTACAGAGACACTTAAGATCTCAACAATAAAACAGATTTAAAACTCACCCACCATGTCTCAGGGAACTAAACAGAAGAGAGGGTGAAAAGACTGTAAGAACCATGGTGGGGGAGGATATCCAGAGACACTCATCAACAGCAAACAAATGGGGGGGAACCTGGCTGCCTCCTGTGCTATTCATGACCTCCTACCCCATGAAAAGGTCCAGTATGTCCACTGAGGAGGTCCTTTAGTGGGTTGGGGACAGGGAGGAGGAAAATGGGGATATTATCATAAGATTTGCTCATAGAATGTATCTAATTAAGGATAATAAAGATATAAAGTCAGAGAAAAAAAAGAACAAATCATTCAAGATGCCTGGGGTCTTGGATCTGAGATTTGATTAGAGTAGGAGAGAGGATGGAAGGAAGGAAGGAAAGAAAAAAGAAAGAAAGAAGGAAGGGAAAATCCAACAGAGTGAAGTTTACATTATTTCACTCTTTAACCTCCTTGTAATATCACTCCTTGCAATTACAAGTAAGCAAGTGGTCATCAATAGAGCTTCCTTTCACCCATCGAATCCATCAATCTATCTCCCTCAACAGGCATTCACAGCATCACAAAATGCTTCATGATATTGACCTTATGTGCTTGTCAGCACTCAAAGATACTCAATTTTCATCAGAGTTTCTAAGTGTGTGACTTTAGGTTCTCTCTAACTCTCCAAAATCTAAATGTAGAAACTTACTGGACGCAGCAGTAGGGACCCTCAGAAAGTGTCCAAGTTAGGAGAGTAGATCCTTCTGCTCTCTTTGCACACTTGTTAAGAGGAAAAGTTAGAAGGAGTCAGACACTTTTGAGGTTGGGCTTTCTGTCATGTAGTGTCCATCCTGCAGGGGAATTCATGCAGAATTCAACACGCCATCTTGGAAGCAGTCTGGACCTGCTCCAGACAATTACATTTCCAGGGCATTAGTCTTGTACTTCCCAGACCATAGAATGGGAGAAATAATTGCTTGTTCTTCATCATTGACTAGTCTGGGATATGTTGTTGTAGTAGCAGAAATGAAATAAGTCGCAGACTTTTGAAACCTGGAGTCTTTTGGGTTTGTCGTCATGTCGTAAAAGAAGTTCAAAGACTGAAAATCAAGAAAACGTCAAAAAAAAAAAATCAGAAAAGGTTTGTGGGTGAGGATTAGTTTCCAGAGCAAAATGGATGTCACTCCATGGTTATTTCTCATTCTGTGTGATTTTTCTCTGTAGAGAACAAAAGATTCTGAAAGATAAGGTGGAGTGTGAATTTGGCTGCTTGTAATTCTATGAAATTACGCTGACTGTCTTGTCTTCAATGTCAGACAGTGAAACAGTTTCCTCTAACAAGAAAAAGAAATGCTAGGTGCTTTTGTCTTTCTTTTTTTTTTCCCTGAATGCATAATTTATGTATGGCCCATTTATTACTAACCATGGAGTATTGTACCTGGAAATCTGCTCTCAAAAGAACAGAAAATACAAAATCAAAATGAGCATTTTCATAAGGCTGTTATGACTCTTACATTTAAAAAAGCTTACCTTATTTAATTCTTTCTGAGAATATTAGATAAAATGCAACTAAAATTGTTCAAATATTAAAAAAAACAATGTTTATAAAATTAAACAAGAATTTCAACTCTTTCAATTTTCCTGCTTACTGATAAATCTCAAGGGAAATTAAACCTAGCAACATAGTCTAGAGAAAAATATATTCCAATAAAGCAATATTTCTGTTAGTTTCTTGAAGGCACAGAAATGTATTATTCACCTGGTAAGTATTGCACTTGCCTAACACACTGACATTATATTGCAATGATAATAAAATAAATAATAATTATGAAGCCATTGATATTTGTGTGGTAATGTACTGAACATTTGCAGTCTTCCATCATTTAATCTTTTCAATAAAAAAGTTCTATTATTTCATGTTTACAATAAAAAGAGATGAAACATTTTGCTAGGAGAAACTCTGCTGATAAGTGGGAGAGCTGGAATTTGAATTTAGAATTTGACTCTTGGAGTTTATTTTCTTATTCAGTAACCCTGCTGTTTTCCACTGTTTGGGACAAATATTCAAATTAAATTGAAATTTTGCTAGAATTAGACTTTTTAACATAAGCTACTAAGAAAATCTAAACTAGTTGGTGAATGCTTGTCGTAACATTTAAATGTTAATCACTGGAAGACTATTATATGTTACAAACAGGTCTTATGAAAGTTTTCAGCAAAGAAGATTTTAACAGTCATTCTAGTCCAATTTCAAATGTGGACACAGACGCTTCAGAATCCAGAGAGGTTATTTTAAACATTGTTTACTTATATGTTTGTTTGTTTGTTTGTTTATGAGAAGAGCGACAGAGGCTGGCATTGATTTTGTGCATGCCAGAAAGGAACTTGAGATGTATGTTCCTCTTTATGCACCTGGCTTTATGTTGGTACTGGGAATTCAAACCCAGGTGAGCTGGCTTCCCCAAGCAAATGCCTTTAACTACTGAATAATTTCCCCAGCCCCCAAAGAGGTGGTTTTAGTTTTTCATAGAGCTTGCTAATGGCAAAGCCAATGACATGATTTGAAAGTTGAAAAAGTTTTAATTTTGCAAATTATGTAATTTTCTTTTGTTTGTATACTCATTTGTGAGTTATCTGTTCATACTAGCTTTATGTAATATGGCATTAATCCAACTAATATCTATTCTCTTCTTCCATTTCCTTCCCTTGAGCGTGGATGGACCAAGACTTGTCTTTATCCTATCTCATATGGCAAAGCTGATGGGATGTACATGATTGCCTGCATGTGATGGAGTCTTTTCTGTAGCTTACTGTCCTTTACGAAGGAAGCAGCAATAGTAAAAGACCCAAATGGCAGGCAACTTGGGCAGCCTCTAATAATGGCCTGCATGGATCTCCAGCTGACAGCCAACAAGACAAGTTCTATTCTCCTACAAACACAAGAAATAAGTTACAGCAGTCCCCCAAGTGAATATGCAAGTAGATCCTTCCCAAGATGAGCTTTCAGCTGGTTAGTCAGCCCTGCACAACCTTGACTGCAACCTTTTCAAAAGCGCAGCCAGGGTGCATCTGAGCACCCAAGTCACAGAGTGTTTAGGTAATGTCTATTCTTTTAGTCACTACATTTATGATAACTTCTTACAGTAGAAAAGTAATATATGCTTTCATCCTTAGTTGATTTAATTTGGCAAGGATCTAACACTCAATTTAATTGTTGTCAAAATCAGTAGGATCCAGTTGGTTAAGTTATAGTAACTTGTGTAACAGAAGGACCTCAAGGAATATCTTGTAATTAGAGAAGTGATAAATATATTTATTGTACCACCCATGGTAGTTTGAATGAATATCCCCCAATAGATTCAAGAGTTTACTAATTTTTTTTTTCTCCAGCTGCTGGCTGGAGGGGGTTTCATCTTTGCTGGATCCTCAGGTCCTTCCCTAAGGAGTTTCTGGGGAGGGTCTGGAATTCCAGATATACATATGCAAAGAACAGTCTGAGCTAAAGCTAGGAAAGTTAAGTGAGTGGCTTTCTTACCTCTATGATATGTATGATACAATTATTGCTTTTTCTGTATAAGGCAGTGCCATAAAGAATTCATCAGTGGACTTTTAAATACCATCTCTATACTTAAGTTGATTAGAAGAACAGCTTTTGATTGCATTCTATATTTAAAGAACTCTAAATCTCACTTGAGTAGACATTTACCATAAAAATGTATATGAATTTGAATGCTCAATGAAAATGTTGGCCTAATTTTAAAGCATGACTATGCACAGAATGGAAATACTATATATTGACTTCTACAGTCTCTCTCACTGACTGTAACATCACCAGTATGCATCATTAAGATAATTGTTCTCTGCCCTGGAACAGTTGCCAAATTGTTTGATTTCTAGACATGTAATATTTCTTGGGTCATAATTAACATTAGTAAAATACAAAATCATCCAGTTTGCTTCATGTTCTAGATAAATATACTGTAATTGGATGGTGTTGTAGTCAGGCACACACCACTGGGATGAATCTCCACACCAGGCACAGTTTGTGGAGGAAAGTATTTATTAAACTAACAGATCCAGAGGAAGTTTTAGATAAGGCTGGCTCCGTTTCACAGATCCAAGCAGAGAGAGACCCAGCACCAGCAATACAAGCAAGCACAATCTAACTCCTACACAGCAGGACTGCCAGACCTCAGCTGTTCTTTGAATATGTATACTAGGAATTTTACATCTACCCCAGAATAACACTAAGGCTGTACCCCAAGAGTTCAGGCCAAAGTGACACCTCCTCCAGTCAGAAGGCTAGAGACTATTCACAAGCTTTAATAAATTTTTGAATCTATTGGGGGACATCTATTCAAACTACCACAGATGGCAAGAAAGTAGCAAGTAGCAGAAAGCACTGGAAATGTCTCCTGCTGAATTTGGGCTAATGAACTCAGGCCTTTCCTATTTTGGGCATTTATTCATGGTTAGGAACTATAAGAAACACAAAGGGAGTGTTTACCAATTCTCTGTCCCTGTCTTATCTTAGTCCATCAGAACATGGCCATGAGAGAAGTTGACTACTTTATTATACTTTTTTTTTCTGATTTATTGTGGATAGCAACCAATGACTAGTAAGAGGAGATTAGAAGCAATAATTTTCTAGAAGAAACTCAGAAATCTTTTTAAAAAATCACATTTGTGGAAGAACAGAAGAACATAATATCAAGATTTCAAAGTTTTTAAAAATAATATTAATAAATAAGTAGTATGACTCAAAAATATTTGTGGAACTTAAAGCTTTTTTAATATTTCTTTTGTGTGTGTGTGTGTGTGTGTGTGTGTGTGTTGTTTTGTTTTGTTTTGTTTTTGTTTTTCAAGGTAGGGTCTCTCTAGCCCAGGCTGACCTGGAATTCACTACAGAGACTCAGGGTGTCCTCAAACTCACAACCATCCTCCTACCTCTGCTTCCTGAGTGCTGGGATTACAGGCATGTGCCATCATGCCCAGCTCTTTTCTATACTTTTGAAAGAGACCAGATAACTGCCATATATTGTTCAAACTAAAAACAATTGAAAAAACAGAATTTAAGAAATACTGACAGTTGATAACAAATGAAATTTAAAAATCAAAAATTAATTTCAAGTCATTTGATAGCAAATGAAAGAACTTGGTTTCTGGTTATGAATTTTGTATTATTACACACTCTCTAAATGTTCAATACTGTTTACATGCAAAGGTTAAACATGACTTTCATTCAATTCAGAAACTTCAGACATATGTCATTTTTTTAAAAATTGTGTTTATTTATTTATTTGCAAGGAGACAGAGGGGATGGAAAGAAAAGAGAGAAGGGGTGCACCAAGACCTCCTGCCAATGCAAACGAATTTCAGATGTATGAGCTGCTCTGGGCATCTAGCTTTAGTTGGGTAATAGGGAATCCAATCCAGCCTTTTAGGCTTTGCAAGCAAGCACCTTACTGCTAAATCATCTTTCCAGTCCCAAATGTTAAATGTTCTTTCATATATAAAATATATCTATGCATTTTGAATTTTAGTCATTCCAGAACACAATGTTGCATTTTACCTATGTAAAAGCAAATGAATAAAATTAGGTAGAAAATGTAGAATGATTTCTTTTTTTCTTAGTGAAACTTTTACAATATAGAATATAAAAGTAGTTGGAAAAAATGAAAACATCACTTCTGAGTACTACATAAAATGTTTTTTAAAAGATTTCAATGAAATAACCACTTTTAGAAGTGCACGATGTGTCAATAGCTTATACTAGAAAGTGTTTTTAATTGGGTAACTTTCTGAGTTTTGCCAACTTCTACTAATGAGGGTATGTGAACATTAGATTTCTTTGTAGACCTGTGTGTTTTTCATATTCAGAGTGATTGCATGAATATATGTGTATGGATAATCTCCATGTCTTGTACTGAGGATATGGACTGTGTAAAATTACTGTAGGAAGTTGTAAATGATGTATGAAATGAGAAATCTTTGCCCACTGGCAGCACATGGATAGAGTAGAGATAGTGGTGTGCAATCTCCCCTCTGTCATTTGTCATAGTATTCATCCTATAAGAGGCAGAACATATCAATAAACTCGCGTGTCAAGCATGCATGCTAAACAACATATTGCCTTGCTTCTTTTTCAAGTTCCACTTCTTTCTTGAGAATCAATTTACAAAATGCATGATGACCAGGGTACATGGAAAGAACATCTATATTGATAATTTCAATTGCATAACCAAAATATTCACTGGAAAATATTCAAATAACACTGCATATATATGCCAAATTTTATCATCCTTACTGGCAATTTTTGAAGACATATACGGAGACTTTGCCTGTAATGTTTGTCAGATAGACATTTAAAACTATCTCCATGGAGTGTAGTTTTTGATTTTGCACTTTAATTTTTAAAGACTTTAGGTCTCACTCATCATTGATGGGCACAAAAAAGTATGGGCAGCCATACTTCTGAAACTAACTTTTGTGCTGTGTTCTTAGACCTCTGGTTATTCTAAAGTGAAGTAATTGATTGAACTGTGGTCTTTACTGAACTAATAAACATTCAGTACTCTTTTGTATAAAATATCCAGCTCCCACCAAAACAAAACCATGAAAACAAAAATAAAATGAAATATATGTGGCCTTTCAGTTTCCGTTCTGGCATTGAAATGAGCTGAGGAAATGGTTCATCAGGCATGAGTGCATGCCACACAAGCATGAAGACCTGAGAGGAGCTGAGACTGTGAATTTGAGTCTCCAGCACCCACATACACAGCTCCAGGTTGAATGAGACTCTGTCTCTAACAAACCCACAGATGTGCAACCCAAGGACACCTACTATTCTCCTCTGACCTTTGCAAACATTGTGACAGGCACCCGTGAGCACAGACATGGTTTGCATTTGCCCTAGACCATACCACACATATGCTTTGTGCTTGCTCACACACACACACACACACACACACACACACACACACCACACACACACACACACACACACCAAAAAAGAAAAAAAGAAAAAGAAAAGGCTTGACAGACACCATTCTGTCCTAAAAACAAGTGAAAAAAAGCAAATTAAACAAAAAAAAAAGTAAAAGAAAAAAAAAGAAACTTCTATGAGATCAGGGATCAAACCTCTGTCACTAAGACTAAAGAGACTGATTAAAAAATAGAACATCACGGTTTGCATGAGCAGGATCCCACAGGCCAGAGCCATTTGGGAACCAGTTGAGGGTTTGAGAATCTAAACTACATACAGCAGAATTGCTGGAAGTTCATTGATAACTCTCTGAGGCAGGGGGTGGGTGCAGAATCCAGACTAAGAGTGGTTCCCACACTTCTTTCTACCTGTGATTCAACCAAGTTCTCATTGGAAATATCAAATAAAAATTCTATTGTGACTCTAGCAATGGGAAGGTAAGGAACCATTTTTAAGCATACTAGAAGACCCTTTTCTTCTTCAAATGCTTATTTTCAAGAGAAACAATATAGCCAATGCTTACCCTACTGGCATTTTATCATAGTCCAAAGGCTCTGGTGAAAAGAAATAGACAACTCAGGTGGACCTAAGTTCTCCACATGGCAGGAGGGTGACACCCAGTCCCTGCCCTCTCTGGTTATCCTGCCTCACTTGAAGAAGGCAAGGGACACAAGGAACCATGTGGCTAGTTCATCTTTCACAGGATTTCTAGAACTCTGACCTACTTATACAATAGAAGATGCCCTCATACACCTTGTCACATTACTAAAGGCTGTTTAAGCCATTCCTTCTACCCAACACATATCTGGAAATCAAGATAAAAATATACATCACCCTATAAAAAAATAACAGATTGAAGAAATAGAGAACCCAGTCATATATGGACAGAACCGTTAGATGTATAAGACTATGAATCTCAAATACTATGATAAATATAATCATTAATTATAATAATAAATATATAATTTGATGTTATAAATAAAATATAATATCAATTAATAAAGTAAATAGCATACAAGAAGATATTACCATCATAAAAGACATGGAAATCCTAAGAAATATTGAAAATGAAATGCTAAATATCAAAAACACTAACAAAAAAGCTTTTGATGCACTTTTGATATGGATTCCGAGTTTAATTCCATTATAACCTGAATATAGACCTTCAGTCATTCTTGCTTTATTAAAACAAATACGGAAAACCTTAGGAAATAATCTCCGAGTTTGAAATTGTCTAATAAAAACCTTCACCACTAAAAAAGCAAGGAGTAAATAACTCCCCAAACAAAGAACAAAAAAGAAACACTTGACATATATTTTCAAAATTAGAAAATCACAGGTAAAGAAAATATCCTGAAATAAGCTCAAAAGCAGATAGCCAATAGAGATGAACAGAAAGAATTATATCCACATCTTTTTAGAAATTACATTAGATAAAAGAATAGAATGAATACTTAGAATGTTGAGGGGAATAATAACAAAATGAATTCTGTAGTGAGAAAACTTGTCTGTCAAAACCAAAAGAGAAAAGCTAGAGATTCAGCTTAGTGGTAGGGCACTTGCATACCACTAAATGGTGTGTGAGAGGTCTGTGGCAAATGTCAAATGCACAGTTCCCTCAGATCAATTGATCAATCTCAGAATCACAAGCAAAAAAAAAAAATAGGAGGCAGAGTAAGAAACAAGTTCTCAAACAAAAATTAATTTTTTAAACAGAACACCTACCTTGCAATTTTTTTAATTCTTCAGAGAGATGGAAAGAATACACAACAGAAATTTGGATCTACCTAACAAAAGAAAGAACACTGGGGAAGGATAAGTAATCAATTTTGTTTAGTTGATACATTGGATATTATTTCATTTAAATAAAACTAAAAAATAGCCAATTATTAATATGAATATTTATTATATATAAATGAAATGATGAGAGCAATGTTACCAGGAGAATAGGAATGATTTATGGAATATAAGTAATGTGTTATGAGTAAGTGGATTTTCATTAGTTCAAATACACATAAAAGCTCTGAAAATAGAATCACTTAAAATAGAAAAAAAATAATTAAAATCTATAGGGAGAATGAAAGACAAAAATAGGAATAAAGAATAGCTAGAAAACAGAACATAATGAGAAACAAGTATATCAGTAATCACTTTGAACATTTATAGTCTAAATGCATAAATTTAAAATTCAGAGATTATCAGAGTATCTTAAGAAAACAGACCTAATTGTATGTTGCTTACAAGAAATTCACTTTAAATGCAAAAATATAATATTTTGCAAGTAAGTAAATAAAAGCATTTTAAATTGTATTACTCATCAACAAAAACAAAAATAGCTAAGTTAATTTCAGTGAGACAAGGTATCAAAAAAGAGTATATTAGGGATCAAAAAGAGCATTTAATGATAAAGAGGTTAGTTCCCTAATAAGACATTAAAAAGCCCCTTGTTCATATACACAAAACTATGAAGCATTAAATATATGAGAAAATAATCTAGTACAACAGAAGAAAGAAATATATCTATTATTATAACTGAAGGATTCAACATAGTCAGATAACTAGTAAGGACATAATTGATTTCAACAACACTAGCAACCAATTAGATAAAGCAAATATCTTTAGACAAAGTCCAGCCAACAAAACCAGTGCACATATCATCTAGAACTCATATGTGGAACATTCACTAAAATACAATATATTCTAGGCCATAATACACATCTCAACCTTTCCTTTGAGAAATTATAGAATGTCTACATTCATATTGTAATGGAATTAAAGTAGGAATCAATATCAAAACAATAGCTATGAAGTCCAAAGATATTTGGAGATAAGTCAATATACTTCTCCATAATACAGATACCACCAAAGTCATCCCTAGTGAAATACTTTTACTAAAACATTACTTTGTAAGTGAAAATGCAAACATAATTTGGCCCACTGTCTTGGATACTGGGAAGAGAGTGCTTATATGGAAATTTGTTATATTGAATGCATGTATACAAAGAAGATCTGAAATATGAAGAAAGCTTAGGAATCTAGAAGCACAAATTAAAATTAAATCCTAATAAGCAGAAGAAACAATATAAATGATAAAAATGGTCAATAAATTTGAAAATAGAAAATAGAGAAAATCAACAAAACCAAAAACTTCTTTGCAAAAAATCAGTAATATTATAAGCTTCTATCCAGTTTAACAAATAAAAAGAAGAGAAGGCACTCTTTACAAAAATGAGAAATGAGAGAGATATTACTGTGATGCTCAGGGCGATGGAAAAGATAACTGAGGAAGATTGTTAACAACACTATGTCCATAAATGTGATAAATGAAATGGAGCATGACTTTGAAAGATACAATCTCCCAAAACTCATGCAAGAAGTCATAGTCCTAATAGGTCCATGCCTATTAAGTCACTTTAATCTGGAATAGGAAAGACTAGGCTCAGATGGTTGCACTGGTGAAATCTACCCATCATTTAAGTTTGAAAATAAACCAAATCTCTACAAAAAAGACTGAAGCACAGAGAGTATTTTATGACTTAGTCTCTGAAACAGTTGCCTTAATACCATGTTCAAACAATTGCATAAAAATATATTCATCTGTATGTCTCACAAACATATACAAGACCCTTTGAAGAATATTAGAAAGTTGTAATAACATTGTATAGAAAGAATAATACTGCAAGACTAAGCAGGGTTTATCTTCGGTTTGCAAGATTGGTTGATCCTTCAAAAGTCAACATGATGGTCTTTGGGAGATGACTCAGTGTTTAGAGGTTCTTGCTTACAAAGCCTGACAACCCAAGTGTCAATTCCCCAACCACCTACAGAAAGACAGACACAAAAAAGTGACAGATGTGTCTGCCATTCTTTTGGAGCAACGAGAGACCCTAGTGAACACAAACACCACACACACATGAATGAATTTTTAGTCAGTTAGAGTACTTCATTTTATAAGCACACTTAATAAACAAAATAATATAACCAAAACCAGTAGATACAGAAAGGCATTTGACAAAATCCAAAACTTATTTGTAATTTAAAAGAAAAGGAACAATTCTTGGAGTAGGCTAGGAACAGAGAAGAACTTATAATTTATTTTAAAAATCATGCAGTGGGTAGGAAAGGAGAAGGTCTTCTGCTAAGATCAAGACAAGGGCTATGTTGGGGGTGTTGATGTAGCTCAGTAGCACATGCAAGACTGTGGACACAATCGTCAGCAGAAAGGGAAAGAGGAAGGCAGGGAAAGAGAGAGTGAGAGTGGAGAGAAAGGGAGGTGTAAAGAAAAGAAGACAACTATTTTGCTCTTCGCCATGGTTTTTTAGAACTAAAATGAAAATCCCAGCTAATGCAATAAAGCAAGATAAAAAGAAATAAAGCAAATACAAACCGAAATGAAAAAAAAAAAACAATTTTAGTTCAAAGATGATATGATCACCCATGTAAAAATATATTTTTTAATTCCAGAATTAAAATGTACTCATAGAAAACCTTCAAGATATAAAAGCAAATAAAAAAGGCAAGTACTTTCCTGTATAATAAACAGTGAGATGAATTTGAAGTTAAAAACAAGATGGCGGGCTGGAGAGATGGCTCAGCAGTTAAGGCACTTGCCTCCAGTGCCTAAGGTCCTGGGTTCAATTCCCCAGTACCCACATATGCCAGACCCACAAGGTGGTGGCTCTGGTGTGTTCTCTCTCTCTCTCTCTCTCTCTCTCTCTCTCTCTCTCTCTCTCTCTCTCTCTCTCTCTCATCTCTCATCTCTCTGCTTAAAAATGAATAAATAAATTATATATAAAAAAAGAATTACTTTAAAAAAAAACAAGATGGCTTTGCATTGGCACACCTCAATAAATTTAACAAAGATCTGTAGGAGGAAAACTGTAAAATCCTAAAGTAAAAAAAATCAAAGAAGAATAACTAACAAAATAAATATTCAGTTTCCACAGATAGGAAGACACATCTTGCCAATATGCCCATTTTTCCATCTTGATTTGATAGAATTACAATTAAAATCTCAATAATTAACTTTGTGACTATTTACAAGTAAACTAAAGTCCCAGGAAATATTTTGTGGATATCAGTCAATCGCAACAAGTATTTTTGTGGTTCATGTAGAGGATAAAAAGACACTGAAGACTCAAGCCAATATTAAAGTAATAATAATCATAATCATAATAAAGTAGCTGAGCATGATAGTTCATGTCTGTAATACCAGAACTCAGGAGCCCAAGGTAGAAGGATCACTGTGAATTCTTGAATAACCTAGGCAATAGAAGGTTTACAATATGAGGTCACCTTAAGCTAGAATCTAACCTTAGTTAAAAAGGGAGGAGGGAAGGAAAGAAGAGAAGATAATAAAGGAAAAGAATTGAAAGAAAAGAAGAGAAAAATAATGAAAAGAGGTAGGGAATGACAATCCCAGATTGGATAGCTTATTTCAGTGTTGCAGTTATCAAGACCTTGTAGTACTGTGCAACCAGGAAATCCATGGAACATCCTAAAGAGAGCAGAATTACAGCCACTAATATAGTTAACTGATCTTTGTCAGAGGAACAAAAGTCATATAGTGCAACAATGCAGTCTTTTCTATAACTGTTTTTGGAGAAAAAAGTGGATGAAAACATCCAAAAAAGACGTGTCTGAATAGGCCTTATATGTTTCACAAAAATGAACTCAAAATAGACTATAGACGTAAATATAAAAAATTAAAAACAGCCTTGGACTTTGTGATGACTTTGTAGATATGACATAAAAGTATGGTCCACAAAAGAAAGAACTGATAAACTAGATGTATTTGATAAACAAGACAGTGAAAAACTATTGTCAAGAGAATAAAACGGCATTACACAAGAGGGAGAAATAGCTGAAACCATGTATCTAATGAAGGACTTAATCGGAAATGTGCAAAGAACGCATAAAACAAACACAACAATAAGTAAATGAACAACACAATTAAAAAGTAATTCAAAGATCTAAAAGGATACCTTAACAAAGTAAAGAAATACATGGAAAAATCAACACATCAAAGCAAGTTCCCCTCAGCGAAAATAAAATAAAATAAAATAAAATAAAATAAAATGATGCAATTGGAGACTTGCAGCTGAAGTCAAGAATGGGCCCTTAGTCCACATCAAATAAAATGAAAAATCCAGAATATTGTCGCAAACAGCTAGTGTGTGCAGCTGCTATGCTGTTCAGTAGCTGTACCTGTCATTTACTGTTAATAAGGATTACAAAAAATGCTCCTTTTGGAAGAGTTAGGAGGTTTCTTATAAAATTATATTCTCATATTACTGCCCAGCCATTGTACTCCCTAGCATTTACCCAAATAAGCTAAAACAAGTCCACACAAAACATAAATATCAGTGTTTTCATAATGGTCAAAACTCCTGAAGATACCAAGATGCTCTTCCAGAGGTGAGTGGGTCTTTCAAGGATCCGACATCCAAACACTAGACTATTACCCCAGTCCTCAAGATAACTGAGTTAACAAAGTCATGAAAAGATGCAGAAAAAAACTTAAATCCATACTATTAAGTGAAAGAATCCTTTTAGAAAGTGCCAAATCCTGCATGCTTCCTGCTATATGGCTTTCTGGAAAAACGTGAAACCATGGAAACGGTGAAGAAATCATTGCTTAGTTGCCAGGGGCTGTAGGGGAGAGATAAATAAGAACACAGGATTTGTAGGGTTTTGAAACACTAAAATGCATAACTATGTTGTTGAGTACATCGTTTCAAATTGGCGCAAACTGAAATATCATACATTCAGAAAACTTTCTGGTCGTGATAACTAATCCTTCATAGATCTGTGCCTACATTTCCTATTGTCTTTTTCTACCTTGCATTATTATATAGAACATGCATTTCCATTTCAGCTGAATTTAAAGGAACAGGGGAGGTTCCAAGATTGTCATCTTTATGTCCTTCACTGAAATGAGCACGGTGTCTTGTATGCCACTAGACTTCGCTAATGTAAAAATAGTTTCCCCACAGTTCCTTTCCTAAAATAGTATGTTTTCATTTGTCTACTTGGGCAAGATTAAACAATAACACAAATAGGTAAAACTGCATGAATTCAGGCCAGTTAGACTTTAATGTTTATTCAACAAAGCATACAGACAGAAAACAGGAGAATTAAATTTATTTTAGGTGCTCCTTCTTCAAAAGATATGAAACCACATGAATAGCAAAATATTCAGTTATGTGATTAAGAAAAAGAAAAAAAATTCTTCATTTTACAGCCAGCCTAAGATGCTGGGCTTCTACAAGGTTTGTAACATGTATCTTCCCACTTGAAAACTGTACAAAGACCAAGTAAAACTGAATCTAGGTTCCAAATTCTAGTGAAAAAATTTTCTCTATTTTTGAAGAATGGAGACTATATTTTCCCCAATAAGAAATAAGAAAAGATGGGCTGGAGAGATGGCTTAGCGGTTAAGGCACTTGCCTCTAGTGGCTAAGGCCCCTGGTTCAATTCCCCAGGTGGTGGCCCTGGTGCTCTCTCTCTCTCTCTCTCTCTCTCTCTCTCTCTCTCTCTCTCTCTCTCTCTCTCTCTCTCTCTATCTATCTCTCAGCTTGAAAATGAATAAATAAAATATTAAAAAAAGAAATAAGAAAAGAAAGCAATGTTTTATTTTTATTTCATCACCCTTTACTTATCTGAACAATAATCACACAGTGTGGTAGGATATATTGATTTTGAAAATCATACATTAACCATTATAGTATTGCATGTTTCCTTTTTTGACAGTTCTACTCCAAATATTTTGTCATTGCCTTTTAATTGATTTATTCTTTTCAATCCTTAATAAAATAATGCCTTTACATAATGACCTTCTTCTATTTTCTTCCTTTCTTTTTTTAAATCAAACTCTCACCTCATTACCTTCCATCATGGGTTAGTGTGATTTGGGGGATACACTTTTTGTTTATTCAGCAAATATACTATGTTGGCTCCTGTCTTTGTCACTTCAAATTCAATTCCCTCTATTTTCTACTGTCTGGCTGCCTAGCGGCTCATCTTCAAGGTATTAATCAATGGTACTCAAGTCTCCTTGCTGTGGTTGGTTATGTCCATCAGACCTGCCAGCCTCATGTGTGGGCAGAGCTCCTTCTTCACATACTAGTAGCTCTGTGGACCCCTTTCAGCCTCGGTTCTAACCATGGCAACAACTCTCTCCGTGCTGCTCTTGTTAAACTCTGTCCTTACCTTGTAAATAGATGCATAATGAATTTCATTGAGAGGCCTACTGAATATGCCATCTTTTTTATATTACTATCAACATTGAATTTAAGGTCTGCCTCCAGATCTCTCCAGCGTCCTTTTAAAGTAATTTTATGAGTCTTTGAAATCATTCAAATTTATTAATTTATCATCATCGATATTATTTATTACTACTCTTAAAAACATTAAATAAAAATATTGGTAGATGAAATGGAGAGACACAAACATGAGATGAAGAGATGAGATGAGTCTTATGAGCAGTGTGTGGAGAGGAAGGGCTTGACACAGCTGGTCTATTTCCAGATGCTGTCCACTTAGTCCAGTGCTCAGGGAACCAGGCATTGAGCATAGGCATACCTGCAGGTGAAATTTACCAAGGGCTGGCTGGTTCTAGAGTTCAATAAAGTGGTGGATGTCATTGGGGTAGTTGACCGTAATCCAGAGATAACTCAACTGTTGAGTGATGATAAAGAGAGAAAAATACTAGTAAAAAAAGGTGTGAATTCAAAATAATCTGCAACCTTCAGATTTATTACCCAAGGAATAAATAAAACAATATGCACAAAAGATCTGACTTAGTGCTTGATGCAAAGGGTGTGTGTGTGTGTGTGTGTGTGTGTGTGTGTGTGTTACAAAGAATGATGAATAATTTGGAAAAAGCTACAGAAAATCATGGTTCTGATAAAATGAATTCAAGATATGGATTGAGAGGAAGACAAGTCACTGAAACAGTAGAAACAGTAGAAACAGTAACTGGGCTAAAGGAATACTGGGGATGAACAGATTCATGGATATGTATCAAATATAAGATCCTGTGCTGCAAACAGTTGAGTACCAAAAACTCGTCACAGACAAAAATATGTTTATCTTCCAACAACCCTTCCACAGGCACTCTGATTCCTTTGTTCAATCCCAAATCCCTAAATGTATAATGTAGTTTTTTACAATTTATATGTGCCTCATAAGTAAATATTCCTTTTGACTCGGCACTCTCTTATTTAAAAATTAAAATTTTAAGGCTTCAAAATTAAAATTAAAATCTCATGTGTTGTCATCATTTGTAATAATGTACGAATGATTATTGGCTATTGTGACTCCTTCAATTTGTTAATCTCAAATTAAACTTGGCTAAGATAGTTAATATTTGAGAGAATTATTACTATGAATTCAATTGTGCCCATCAGTGTCACAATGAAGTGAAGATGGGGTGCACTCTTGGGGCTTTTACCTTTCTCAGTGTTATGTAGAAAGAGGGAAGAATTCAGGAATTTGGAGGCAGATGTTTTCATTAAGGTTTCCATGGGGATTATCAGCTTGTCTTAGTGGAAGAAGTTTATAATGCTCAAATAATTCATATGTTATGTGTAATTATTTAACTTATTCAATTTCTGTAAATTAATTTGTACATATAAATTCTCAACTTCAATCTGGGTATGGTGGCTCATAGTGGTATTCTCAGTACTTGGAAGATACAGGCAGGAGGTTCACTACTAAGCAAATTGAAGGCCAGCCTAGAGTAAATGAGACAATGTCTCAAAAAAAACATTAAATGAAAAACAATAATTCTCAAATTCAAATGCTACTAACATTTTTTTCTTAAACAATGACATAAAATGTCATACAAATTATTTAGAAAAGCAAAGAAACAAGAATATTAGAAATATATTAAATAGGGAATAATAAGTGTATATTAACATGCACAATTATAGTTCATTAAAGTTAAAGCAATGCTAAGTAAAATGGTGTGGTATTTTAACCAGACTTCTAGAAACTTCTATATAGATGTCCAAACTAACAAAATAAATACCATTAAGATTTACACTAGTGTGCAGGATATGGCTCAGTCAGTAAATTTCTTGTTATGGAATCATGAGGACCTACGTTTGGATCCCAGCACCAAAGTCAAAGCTTGGCTTGGTGATTCATGTCTGTAATCTCAGTCCTGGGGAACTGGAGAATAGAGTACCCCTGGGATTGGCTAACTGTTAGGATAGCCCTATCAGTGGTCTCCAAGGACAGTGAGAACACATTTCAAAAAATAACCTGGAAAAACCACTCAACATCAACCTCCATATAAAGACACACATATGTCAATGTGCAGCAACACACACACATAACACACCATATACACACAAGTCAAAAACAATTGTCAAAGTATCAACAGTAATTTAATGTTAATAGAAAATTGAAGAGTAGGGCTGGAGAGATGGCTCAGCGGTTAAGGCACTTGCCTCCAGTGCCTAAGGTCCTGGGTTCAATTCCCCAGGACCCACATAAGCCAGACCCACAAGGTGGTGGCCCTGATTTTCTCTCTCTCTCTCTCTCTCTCTCTCTCTCTCTCTCTCTCTCTCTCTCTCTCTTTTACTTTCTCTCTCTGCTTGAAAATGAATAAGTGAAATATTAAAGAAAAGAAAGAAAATTGAAGAGTAACAAAATAAAATAAAATTAAAAAAAAAATAAAAAAAAAATAAAATAAAATTATAAGTAAAGTCCTAAAGGAAAATATTATCAGATTTAGCTATTTAAAATTGTTGCAAAAGGAACAATATAAACTAATAAGAAAGCAGCAGTCAAAAGAGGCTGCATGCAACACATTTGGCTTTATACAGGATGCTTGTAAAAAATAGCAAGAGCTATAGACAAGAAACATTATTATATAATTACCACAAAGAGAATACCTTTCAGCAACTAAATATTAAACAGAGAAAATAATCATGATATCCTCATCTAATAAATGCACATTATATTTCTCTATTTGCTTGTAATATGACATTAAAGTCATCTTCAGATTTCCAATACTTAATAGTGAATATACCAATAGAGAACATTTTGGAAAATCTAAAACATAATGGAATGGTGGCTAAAATATAATAAATTAACCATATGCTTTCTAAAATATTTTGTTTACTTATTTGTGTGGGGTGAGGAGGCATGCCAGGGCCTCTTGCCACTGGCAAAGAAGGCCAGACAAATACCTTTTTTTTGCACCAAACTTACATGGTTGGCTTGGGAATTGAACCCAGTGACTTCAATAGCTAAGCCATCTTCCCAGCCCCATCAAACTGTTTTTTAAGAAAGAAAAAAAAATCTGTGGTGTAAAGAAAATAGGTTGCATCTCAGGATTTCACTGTGCTAAGTAATTCTTCACAGTACGTTTCATTCAGGAGTTGGTCAGCACACTTTGGTCTATATGTAAGCACATTAATGCACTCTGCTTCCTGTTCTACAGTCATTCTTTGTCAGAAACTTTGGATGCCACCAGGATATGCTAATTATGAATGACTGAATAAAATCTGCTCATGAGCTGGACATGGTGGCACATGCCTTTAATCCCAACACTCTGGAGAGGAGGGAGGCAGAGGGTGGGAGGATCCCAGTGAGT